>CAUYRH010091164.1:0-51337 GCA_963574655.1 Perodicticus potto
AGCTGGGACTACAGGCGCCCGCCACAACGCCTAGCCATTTTGTGGTTGCAGCCGTCATTGTTGTTTGGCGGGCCCGGGCTGGATTCGAACCTGCCAGCTCAGGTGTACGTGGCTGGCGCCTTAGCTCGTTGAGCCACAGGCGCCGAGCCGGGAAACCTTTTTTTTTGAGACAGTCTCACTATGTCGCCCTTGGTAGAGTGCCGTGGTGTCACAGCTCACATCAGCCTCAAACTCTTGGGCTTAAGTGATTCTCTTGCCTCAGCCTCCCAAGTAGCTGGGACTACAGGCACCTGCCACAATGCTTGGCTTTTTTTTTTTTTTTTGGTTGTAGTTGTCGTTTGGCAGGCCTGGGCTGGGTTCGAACCCACCAGCTCCGGTGTATGTGGCTGGCACCCTAGCTGCTAAGCATAGGCGCCGAGCCAGAGGGAAACCTTTTTGTTATAAGGTTAGCTGTTTTAATAATCTCTTAGCCTTTCTTCTTATGGTCAAATAATACCTCTCATCTCCCAAGGAGCCTATTAAATAGTTCCCTTGGAACTATTTTCTTCTCCACAATCCTAATCAGCCTCCTGGCAGGCTGTATGCCTTTTAGGTTTGCAAACCACTTGCCTTACCCATCTATTTATAAACCTCCTGGCCCTTCTTCCCGACTCCTAGCCTCAAAATCTTCAGCAGGACTGGGGCCACAGAAGCCTACTGAGTTCTCTTGCTTTCTGCCTCTCTTTCCTCCATCTTGGCCCTGTCATCCTATGCACTTGGTCAAATTCGAGTACAGCCTAGACTATGTCCACAAGACCATTCCCAAACCTCAGATTCCTCTGTGCACCCCAGCTTTCAGTCTCATATAATCACTCCTTTTCCTGAAAAATCCATTTTTTCTACACTTTAGTAGAAAGTATACACAGTGTAGTATTACTACACTGTAAGCAGTAGTAATAGTAATTCCTAACATATATTGAATATTTGCTGTGTGCCAGGTACTATTACTAAATTCTTTACCCAAAGAGCTATGATCCTCATATTACAGTTAAGGAAACTGAAACACAGAGAAGCTAAGAAATTTGCTAGGGTCACACAATTGACTAGTATGGGGCAGAGTGAGGATTTGGGTTCAGCCAGTCTGGTCCTGGCATTGACACTCACCTCCCCTGCCTCCACATAAGTGGCCTCAGAATGAGTACAGTGACAGTAATCAGTACAGTGATCTCCAGCTGCTGGGGCTCCAAAATAGTCTCCAATGTATTCTCTCTCCTATGTGAATGTTCTGACGAAGTCTCACTCTTGCTCAGAATGGATTCAAACTCCTGAGCTCAAGCAATCCACCTGCCTCAGCCTCCCAGAGTGCTAGGATTACAGGTGTGAGCCACCGCCCCCAGCCTCCCCTGCGAGTTTAACTGGGCTACTACTTGTTGATTCCTTAGATCTGTAAGGACATTCTGAATTCTCATCTTTTATGTTCTTATCACTTAACAGTTCTTTGTATTTTTGCTAAGCCAGTTCCCTCAAAGGGTTCTTCTCTTCCTCTGATTTTTAAGTTTGTAACAAATACCTACTTTGTTCTTTTTCATTTTAATTTAATTAGAAATCAGAGAGCCCACTGGATGGCCCGTACTTCTTGGGCTTGGGAACAGTGAAAAGACCGGGAAAGGGACAACATGGCTTTCTGAAAGAATGCTGGGAGCAGGCCAGGATATCTGGGCTGTGGGCCTGATTCTGCTATACTAACTCAGGCAAATGACCTTACCACATGCCTCAGTTTCCCTGTGTATTAAAATGGTTAAAACCATAGGCTTTTGAGTCAGACCACCTTGAATTCCAGGCCCAGTTCTGCTACTCACTAGCCATGTGACCTTGGGCAACTTCCTTAACCTCTTTGAATCTAAGTTTCTCATCTGTAAAAACTGGAATATCACAGTATCTATTATTTTGTGTGGTTTTGAGGGTTAAGTTAGATGTGAGGAGCTTAGCAATAGTATTTGCACATGGCAAGTGCTGTGTCAGCGTTATCATCATCGTCATGATGTTTGAGGATTAAGCAAAATCATTGTGGAAAAGCTTTAGAGGTTTTATGAAGAAAGGTTTTAAATAAAACCCTATGTATTATTTTATTTATTTATTTATTTATTTTGAGACAGAGTTTCACTTTGTTGCTCTTGGTAGAGTGCTGTGGTATCATAGCTCATAGCAACCTCAAACTCTTGGGCTCAAGAGATTCTCTTGCCTCAGCCTCCCAAGCAGCTGGGACTACAAGTGTCCACCACAATGCCCAGCTATTTTTAGAGATTGGGTGTTGCTCTTGCTCATGCTGGTCTTGAATTCTTGAGCTCAAGCAATCTACCCGCCTCAGCCTCCCAAAGTGCTAAGATTACAGGAATGAGCCACCGTATCTCCTTTTTTCCTTTTTTTTTTTGTAGAGACAGAGTCTCACTATGTCTCCCTTGGTAGAGTGCCATGGCATCACAGCTCACAGCAACCTCAAACTCCTGAGCTTAAGCGATTCTCTTGCCTCATCCTCTCAAGTAGCTGGGACTACAGGAACCCACCACAACGTCCGGCTATTTTTTTGTTGCAGTTGTCATTGTTGTTCAGCTAGCCAGACCAGGTTTGAATCTGCAAGCGAACCTGTCAGCCTTGGTGTATGTGGCTGGAGCCATAACCACTGTGCTACGGGTGCTGAGCCCACATCTCCTTTTTTCTTACAAATGCACTATAGTAACTCAATTCCTAAAGATAAAAATTCTAAGTTCCTTTATTACCTTTTGCTTTTTTGTTTCTCTTCTGTCCCCTGTCCTTCCTGCCTTGGCCTCTGCTTATTGTGCTATGATGGCTCTTAGCATGGCTGCCAAGCTGTAGGCAGTGGGAGTGTTCACCCTCTGCCTATCCCCTCCCTCCATCTCCTCCAGCGTCTTGAGGACTGCACATTAAGTGTATCAAAAATTTAGCCCAAACACCCCTTCCTTGGCTTTTGCTGGTCCAGAGAGCTGTCCCACCAGCCTACTGGACATGCCTGCACTTCCTACTTTCATTTAGAAGCCTGACAGTGCCCAAAGATGTGGGCTGCCCCCTCCCTGCACTCCTTCCCCCAGGAACCTGCCTTCCCTTGGTGTCTGCCTCAGTCACCCCCAGTCAGTGTTCAGTTTTCTCTCTCCATTTCTGCAGGCTGCTTTGCCTTCTGCTGAGCTGTCTTCCTGTGTTCTTTCCAGTTTTCCTTTGGCCTACATTAAGTCAGACTTTCTGGGGTCTGACATTCCAAACCCCCTACTGAGTGTCTCTCATCTTTGTTTATCTCTTCTCTGCAGTCTCCTTACCCCTACTTGGCTGTTTGTTAGTTTTTTTTATTAGATTTTCTTATCCTGCCTGTTTCTTGCCCATTTTTCCAGTGTGGGTGTTATCAGCCTTGTTTGGCTCTGGCAGCCTCCTGCCTAGCTCTGACCCTGGGCTGGCCTTCTGGCTTCCACCCAGTTCAAGCCCTTGTCTTTGTTGCTGCTTTGGTTCAGAGTTTCCAGGGGGCAAGGCTGAGTAGAAGAGAAATGATGCCTGGCTCTACCACAGAGCCGGAGACCGGAGAAGGCTAGGGGTCCTGGCTCTCAAGCCTCCCATGACCAAAGCAACAATGTAGCTGAAAACATCTCAGGACAGAACCTGCTCTCTCTTCCTCTTTCCTTTCCCACTGGTCCGAGTGTGTGTGGAGGTATCCTAGATCCCCACTCTGTCCTTCTGAGAGCCCACGCCAGCCCTGGGCAAGCTGCTGACCCTACCTTGTGCAAAGAAGTTCGCTCTACCAACTGGAAGGGAGCGGGATCAATTTTGCAGTCACTGAAGTTGACAGGTTCATCTAGTTGCTGCTCCTCCCACGCCAGAATCTGAGGGGAAGAGACTAGGAAGGTTAGGGAGAAGGTGTACGTAGCTGACCTCACCTCCCTAGAAGCTGACCTGCCCTTTTTTCTACCCCATTGTACCTCCCATGGGGACAGCAGCCAAGAAGATGACTGAATACACCCAGGAAGAAACAGGGTCCAGAGTCCAGTGGCACCTTACCTCCTCAGGGCTCATTTCTCCTTCCAGGTCTGAGTCACTCTAGGAGAGAGGAAGGGAGGTTGGCAGAGAAGGGCTGGGGGAGGTGGGTGCACTCCTGCCTCTGAGGAGGTTCCCCAACCTTGACCCCAGTCCTCCCTGTCCAGTGCTCCTGAGCTACAGGATGTGAGAGTACACTTACCGCCAGGGAGATTCGGACCCGCTTCAGCTTGCGCTTGTCACAGGACTCCGACTTCTCCAATTTTGTCAGAGTCAAACCAGAGAGAATAGGAGTTGGTTATAGAGAGGGGGAGGTGAGGGGAAGCAGAGGAGCCTGAGGAAGGGCACACTGCAGGGCGAGAGCTGACAGCTAGGAGGGCAGAAAGGGAGAATAGAGGCAGCCCTGCAGGGTGATGGAGAAGTGGTCTTGGTGCCAGAGGGAGCTGGGGAAAAAGCAAGCCAGGAGGCCAGGCTCCAAACACTCACCTCGGAAGGAGCCTCAGGAGGCGAACTGCCACAGAAGAGGCTCCTGAGGGCAATGCCTGCCGACTCCACATTCCCTGTGTTCCCAAACAGGGGCAATGTCATCTTTGGGGGAGAGGACCAGGAGAGGTGATGAAGGCCAGGGAGAGGCATCCTAGTTCTACCCTGGCCCATCTGGGCAGCCTCTTCCAGGTAGTCTATGCTCCTGCAGAAGGGCTGGCCAGGGGCCCTAATAAGTGTCAATGGCTTGGGCTCAGGTTCTCTGGGTGGAGGAGATGGCCTCACCTGTGGGACTTTCCCTGAGGCTCATGGTAATACTGGGCCCCCTCTTGAGAGCAGGCTTTAGGGGCTTCTGAGTCTCTCCCCGCACTGCAGGGAAGCCTGAGTCCTCTATGTTCACCTGCATGGACAGGAAGGGGCTGGTGAGGCTGTGGCCCCAGACCACTCTCTGTATCACCCTCCCAATTCAGTCTACACAGTGCCATGTAAAACATCTGTGTGTCCTTCCCCTTACCTGGAAGCGGACAGAAGTCTTGGGGCTAGGGGGACTCTCCTGGTCAGATGGTGGACAGGTCTGGGTGGCTCTACGCTCCTGTATGTACTGTCGCCGGCGGGCTGGGCTCAGCTGGGCCCCCAGCAATGCCACGACCTGTGAGCGCTCGATGGAGCCCAGCAGAATCATGGACTCTGCATAGAACAGGTGAGAGGACCCAGGAGTTGACGGTGAGCCCCACCCCAGCCTCTCACACCTGGAAGTGGCCCCAGATACAGACACACACCAGAGGGAAACTCTTGCCTGGCAGGAGTTGGCCCTTTCCCTTTGGACCTAAGGAGACAGGTCCTGAGCTCCCTCCCCTCTCCTAAGCTGTGACTTTGAGAGATACCTTTACCACCTCAGGTTCCTCCTGACCTTACCAGGGGACTCCACTAGGGCCAACATGCGGCCCTTGGTCCTGTGCAGTGCTAGCCGCAGGTCCCGGAAGGTACAGCTGAGGGCAACATGGGGAACATCCCGCACCATGATGTCTTCTACTCGCACCCGGTACTGCCTGGGGAAAGAGAGGGACACTTGGTCTGTAGTCAGCCAGGGAGAGTAGCCCAGAATACAACCATGCCAGGAAGGCGCCAGAGCCCCTGGGGATGGGCTAGGAGCTCAGGGTGAAGGAGTGCTCCCTGCCTTTCTTTGTGAACACCTGAGGTCAGCTACAGTGCCTTCAAGGTGTGGACAAGGGCAGCTCTGACCAGAAGACAGAAAGGTGAGGTCTTAAGATGCCTTCTTCCCCTCACCCACACACCCACTTGGCACCCAGCCCTGCGTACTGGTGGCGGCCCCAGCCCAGCTCAGGCAGATAGGGCAGTTTCTTGATTCGGATGATGCTGTCATAGAGTGAGGGTTGTAGGCTCTGGGCAACAGCGTTGGCCAGGATGACGGCGATCATGACTGGCAGGATGTGCGCGATCTGGCCTGTGAGCTCGAACACGATCACAGCGGTGGACACTGTGTGTGTCACTGCTCCTGCCAGTGCAGCCGCGCCTGGGGACAGCCTCCCTCAGTCTCCTCAGGGTTCCCAGGCCCCAGAAAACCCTCCCTACCCTGGGTGGGTGCTGTGGGGAGCCCCTCAGGGCTGCCCATACAGTGCTGGGGCCTGGGTCTCGGAAGCTGAGGGAAGCCCAGTTTCTGCCAGCAGGGGGCACTAGAGCCTCAGACCCTGTGGCCAGGGCCGATTGATGTCTTACAAAGGCAGATGCAGACCTAGGGCACTTACCAACCACGGCATAGCCCCCAGGCACAATCCGGTAAGTGCTACTGTCCGTGTGAATCCCATCTGGGAACCAGGCGGCCATGCTTTCACCCACCAGACGCCCAAATGCTGCTCCTTCAGGGATGGGGTGGGAAGAGAAAGAGGTAGTGGAGGGGGAGGGCAGGGGCACTAGGAAGAGAGAAGGTCAGAGGGTGGGGAAGGGGCCAGCGGGTCATTCAGTGCAAGGAACAGTCCCTCAGGGCTCGGGGTTCAGACTGGGGCTGGACCAAAACCCACTCCTGGGCAGCGAAGGGATGGATGGGCGTGGGTGGGTAGGGATACAGGCTGGGAGAGCAGGCAGCTAAGAACTTACCAATGACAAAGACAGGCATGAAGGCCCCACAGGGCACTGGGATAGTAGTGGCCAGTGCAGACATCCAGAACTGCAGGCAGGAGATGGTTCAAACAAGCAGAGACACCACCCGGCCCCAGGCAGCCCACAGCTCCACCAGAGGAGCCTACTTTGCTAATCATGCAGACATAGAAACTTCAGGGATGAAGGGAAGGGGAGAGACGCAAAGTGGCTTGGCAAATCCTCACTCTGCCATCTAGCTGTGTGGCTTTGCACCCATTACTTTACTTCTGTGCCTTGACTCCTCATCTTAAACTGGTACTAATCACAGTATCTCTCTTGTGGAGCTGTGAGGCTGAGAGGAGTTACTACTACATGGCAAGTGCCTAGAACAGTGTAGGTCTATGTGAACATTAGTGATAAATATGTAAGGAGCCCCACCTTCATGATAATGAAGATGACCAGGGTGAGGAAGACATTGGCTCGTGGTGGGCTCCAGGCCTGTGAGGTGCTGGGAGGGTCTAGCTCCTCCACCAGGCCCTGGCGAACCCACGTCCGGTTGTCAAACAGGGTGACCAGTGTCTCCTTCTGTGAGAGCTATGGAGAACAGGGTGTCTCAGGCTAGGGATAGGCTGAATGAAAGGAGGGCCCATAGGAACCCCTGGGGAACGAGAGGTCTCATAGTCATGTTGAAGCTGCTGACTTTTGGAGGAATGCATCCCAAGGGAAAGCAACAGTTTCTGTTTTGCCTACAGTTACCTGTCCAGCCATGAACTGTCCAAAGCCAGGGGGGAAGGTCAGAGTGGAGATGAGCAGGGTCACCAGAGCCGGGAAGAGCAGGCGTCTAGAGATGTAAGGTGCACAACATCACACGTGGGTGGCAATGGGCTGAGTGCCCTCACATACCTCAGGGCTGAGGTCAGGGCAGAGCCCTGGCTCTTCCATGAAAGCACACAGTCCTGAGAGAAGGTGCCTTTTGCTGTTGATTACATAAGTGACAATCTTGAGTGGTAGACCAGGGTTATTATAAGAGTTGGAGGTCTGACATAAAGGCCTTTCTGTTGGCCCCCCTGATTCTATAAGTGGGTAACAGCAGCAGGAGAGACTCCATCCCTCAGCCCTCTCTCTGAGACACCTCTGAGTTGTAATTCCACCCTCTACCCTCACAAGTCTCAGCTGAAGGGTGCATTGTGTGAGGGTAGAGAGAAGTTTCTGCCTCTGTCTTTCTCTCTGTGCTGACTTAGTGTGTGGTCACTCAGGAAGTTGACCAGAGGTACTGCAGAGAAGAGGTTCAGTTAGCTGCCCTCTCTCTGAAGGACGTCAGTCCCAATGGAAATCATGTCTCAGGCCTCCCCATTCCCAGTCCTCAGAGTCACACTGTGAGACCTGTATTCTGGAGGAAAAGAATCTCCTTTTTTTTTTTTTTTTTTTTTTGCAGTTTTTGGTCGGGGCTGGGTTTGAACCCACCACCTCCAGCATATGGGGCCAGTGCCCTACTCCTTGAGTCACAGGCACTACCCTCCTTTCTTTTTTTCTGAGACAGAATTTCACTCTGTTGCTCCAGCCTAGAGTGCCATGGCCTCAGCCTAGCTCACAGCAACCTCAAACTCCTGGGTTCAAGTGATCCTCCTGTCTTAGCCTCCTGGAATAGCTGGGACTACAGGTGCCTGCCACCACACCTGGCTATTTTTTCTATTTTTAGTAGAGATGGGTCTCACTCTTGCTCAGGCTGGTCTTAACCTCCTGAGCTCAAGCAATCTTCTTGCCGTGGCCTCTGTGTTAGGATTACAGGCATGAGCCACTGTGCCCAGCTTGAAAATTGCTTTTGAGAGTTAGTGTCTTACTATTGCCCAGACTAGTCTCTAACTGCTGAGCTTAAGTGACCCTCTCACTTCAGCCTCCCAAAGTGTTAGGATTACAGGTGTGAGCCATTGTGCCTGGCCTAAAAAAATCTTACTCCTCTCCACAGGTCACAGGGGAAACTGAGGCTCAAATATTTTCCAGGGAGGAATACTATCTGGGGAAGGTGGGAGGATTAAAGGAAGCCTTAGTTTTTGATCCCAAATGCCTTCTGCCACTGACTAAAAATTCAAAAGTGCAGTTTTTCAAGATATATAAACACCAAAATGTTCAGTCAGCCTGGAAAACACCATTAGCTGCTTTCCCAGCGGAGTATCTGTTTTTGACTGGGCTACTACCTCACTTGTCACTGTCCCCTGGCCCACTGTGGCCCTCATACAATCTACAGCAACCTGGAGAGGAGCCTAGAGCTAACTCACTTCCTCATGAGGAAGCGATTGATGGTCTTCTGCTTCCGCATCACCTGGACAATCTTCCGGTTCAGGTAGACAAAGAGGGCTCCCCCGAAGCCACTAGCAATACTGGAGAGGGAAGAAGCACCAGGGTAAAGTGAGCCTTCTCATGGAAACCTCCCTCCCCCCTGACACCCCCTGTCTCTCTCAGCTCCTTACCCAATGACAGCAAAGGCGGGCAGTTCCTGCAGGTCAAAGGGGAAGTCGAGCCGGAACCGGGTTTTGAAAAGTGCAGTAATGGTCTCTGAAAGGAAGAGTAGCAGAGAGAAGCAGGTCTACCCTCGTGGGTCCGACTAAAACATCTGGGTTCCCTAATACTCCAGGTGTCCCCACCTTCATCACGATTCCAGACTGCCAGGACTCGGAAGATAAAGGCACTGAAGGTGGCGGCAAAGAATCCCCGCCAATAGTTCCGCACAGCGAAGAAGGTGGAGGTGACCTCAATGCTGAATAGCACGCCTGCCAGGGCAGAGGAGAATGCCACCTCAGGCTGGGCCTGGACTAAGGACCCAGATGAGTGAGGCAAAGAAGGAAAGGCCAAGGGCAGGGCTGGGGTCTGGACTAACTGAGGAGCCCTGCCTACCTCCAATAGGTGCTGCAAAGCAGCAGCCCACTCCCACGGCACAGGCGGCAGCCAGCATCTCTGTGTTCCGGGACTCATTCTGGCAAGAGTGGTGGCAAAGGAGCATTCATCAAGAGCTCTGCAGCCCATGCCTCCCTATCCCCAGGGATCCCCTTACCTCATAAATACCCCCAAAGAGGGAGAGGAACTTGCTGAGAAGGGCGGCACACATGCTTGCAATATGCACAAAAGGGCCCTGTGGGTGGAGACAGGCGGTAAGTGGGAAAGGGGCCCGCCCTGACCTTGGCCTGGTCTCTTCCTCTACTGAAAGGGCCTCCTCCTTCATCCGCCAACCTGCTGTTACCTCTTTGCCTAGTGGCATCCCACTGCCCAGGGCACAGGTCAGCCCAATGACCTTAGCTACAAAGGTCTTGAGGGTGAGGTATTCTTTCAGCACCACTCCCCGCAAGATGGTCTTCATCTCAGGGATACCAGACCCTGGAGAGGGTACAGTCCCAGAAGAGTCATTTGATGTGCCCATTTCAGGAAGCTTGCCCCCAGCCTCCCCTTTTCTCCTGTTGTACCAACAGCCTGAGGAGCCAGGATCTGTGTGAATCCGGCTGAGAATGTGATAAGGACGACAGGGTAGGTGACCCATGCCAGGTACTGTAGCAAGATGCTGGTGTTCAAGCCCCGGGACATCCACTGCTGAGCTGTGGGAAGAGGACATGCTGATTGATGGACCCCTGACGCACACACCAACTCTCTGCCTGGCCACTGGGACATACTGAAGTGACAGGTTGTCCCAGGGAATACTTCACAGAGCCCAGGCATAGAATGAAGGGAAGGGGTTCTTAAGAGAATTTACTGGGACAAAGACCACTTTAAGTGAAGGGGTCAGTTGGAGAGGGGAAGCAAGAAGTTGTGGTCTATGGGAGCGGCAGTACTTATGCCTGAATATGGACAGTCAGACTTGCTGGGGAATGTGGTCAGTGGCCAAGCAGTCAAGATGCCTGGACAAGGGTAGAATGGAGGAAGTAGGTTGGTTCTTCTCAGCCCTCCCCTACCAGCTCTTGCCCTCACCCTGTAGACAGGCAGCGATGGCATAGTCCATGGCCCAGCTGACCAGTGCCATGAGGAGCCCCAGCAGGACAAGGAAGATCCAATCTTCACCAACCCTGGACACGAGGAACTTGTGGCAGTGTACAGAACAAACTGGGTACAGGGAAGGGAAGAATGGGGAGGCTGGTACCAAAGTGCTCCTACCTGTTACCAGCCTCTCTCACCGGCAGCTCTAAATGGCCTCTGTCCCCCTCAGCACAGCACAGCTAGGTCCCCTGCCCCAACCCAGTTCTCACTGCGGCATCGGGCGCAACGGCTCTGTCCATATTCCAAGAGCTCTGGAGGAGCCCGAGGGGACAGGGGACCCCTCCAGGGCTCAGGCCCTCCCAGGCGAATCCGGGCAGCTTCCTCTTTGGCAAAGGCCCCAAGGTCCTGAGTATACCGGCCATACATCTGGAGCAACAGAGAAGATTGAGAACATGAGTGGTCATGGGCTGAGTAGAGATGCAGGGAGTAGTCCTAGGTCCTGACTCCCCTTCTCCTGGCCCCCACGTTGCACATCCCCTCTTGGACTCACAGTTCCCACTCTGGCTTAGGGTATGAGAACAATGCACATTGCCGACTGTGGAGGCTGTCCTGACCAGAGTGATGGGGACAGCCAAGGTATAGAGACACAGTTCTGGGGGTGGCAGAATAATCGGTTCTCTTCTCACAGGCCCAGGCCGGGGGCACTGAGGAGTAGGAGGGAAGGCCCCAGAGGAGGAAAAGATAGAAAAACCCAAGCCACAGTCTGGAAGTGGGAGGAGGGAGGGTTAGAGAATAAGGGATGGTCAAGGGCATGTGGGAAACAATAAAAGCCTCATGGAGCTGAGGGTAGCTGAGTTGGGTCTTGCAGCAGGCACGGCCCCAATCCTTATCACGTTCCTGCTTGGCCTCTGGCCTGTGACCAACTCAGCTGCACCCCTCCGGCCCACCCTAATCCCCTTGTCCCCATTCCTCACTGCCACCCTCACTAGCCTGCCAGCCCAGCTGGGAGTAGAAAGCTTCTCCTGGTGGGTGAAGAGTATTTGGTGCCCTCAGCCCCACTCTGGAGCTGTCTTGAGCCCAGTGGCGGGCTGGGGGACAGCAGAGGCTGTGGATGGCTGGGCTGACACTGTGGGTGCTGGGGTGATGGGAAGGGACAGTCGCCTGCTCCAGCCATGGCTAGACCTGCCAAGCTGGGCGTGTGTTGGGGGGTGGGGAGGAGTAGATTCCGGCTGCCACCCGCAGAGCTTCGGGACACAAAGGCCTCCTGTTGGGGCTGGGGAGGGGAGAGGGAGGGAAAGATACAGACAGAGGATGAGAGATAGGGAGAGAATAAAGGGAGAAGCACAGAGAAGAGAGGGAACTAGAGAGAGGAGAAAGGGACAAGAGAAAAGAAGTGGAGAGAAAGGAAGAGATGAGAGGGAAAGAAGTAGGGAGAGGAAAACAGAGTATAAAGCGGGAATCACAGCATTGGAGGGGGAGGTGAAAGTGAGAGAGAAAGACAAAGGGATAGGAAGGGGAAGGGGGAGAGGCTGGAGCAGAGTGTCCGCTTGACCCTGACAGCTCATTCCAGAGATAGAGATAGAGGGAAGGAGATGGAAAGGTGGCTGGCTGGTGCAACAGAGGCACCTTTTCAGAGGCCAGGTGTCTGGCGTCCTCCACCAATGGCCCTATCCCCAGTCTGTGCAGATAAACAGCTCCCACCTGATCCCAAGGGCTTGGCCCTTGATGCTTGCTCTACCCCTATCCTTTTTTCACCCAGTCACTTTCTTGTAACTAGGCACCTCCCAGACTCAGTTATAGCCCAGGCCCTCTTCTTCCTGAGAAGTTTCCTCCCTGCCACCTTCCTGGGCAAATTCCTGCCTAAGCTAGTAAAAAGGACTTAAGCCCATTCCTTTTCCTAGGGCTTGGGTCCTCCACTCCAGTGACATGAGAAGAGTCAAATGACTTCTCAGTAAGTAACAGTGGTGGGCATGAGTCAGCTCAGAGCCCAGGACCCCTGCTTCTAATGAGGTCAAGGGACACTCCTGGGTGGTGGGAGCTGAATGGACAAAGGTCCCAATCCCTACACCCATTCCTGCCTGCCCCACCCTCCCTAAACCTCCTGTACCTCACCCTTTTTCATAGTACCAACTGAGGGGTTTCTGCCAGAGTTAGGTGTTGAGCCCCCTGGGGTAGGGGCTGGGGTTGGGTTTGGATTTGATCATCTTTCTGCACTCTGGACTCCATGCTTAGCACAGTGCCACGCACAAGGCAGGGACACAGGGACTGTTTTGGAGGGTGGACACAGAAGTGTGGAGAAAGTTCAGTGGTGTCAGTGGTGTTGGGGAGGGTTAGTGGGGTGCTGAGAGTTAGGCCTAGGTGGCAGGAAGGAGGAGCAAAGCAAATGTGTGTTGGGAGGGGTGAAGGGAAGGACACCTGGGACAAAAACCTGGTGTCCTTGTCCTCTGCAGGACCCCAGCCTAAGCCAGAAACCAGCATGCAGCATTCCATCCTTTTGGCCCTGCAGCCTCTCAGACTCCTGAGCCTCAGTTTCCCTAGCTTAAACGTCTAGGGCGGGGTTAGGATAGGTCCTGGTCCTAGCTATTCCAAGGGTAACCTGAAGCAGCGGTTCGGAACACACTCCTCAGGGTTTGGCTCGGCTTCACTTACCAGAGTCTGCTCGTACTGCAGCGCCCGCCGCTCCATCCCTTCCTCCGCCGCCGCTGCCGCCGCCGCCGCCGCCATCTCCGCGCAATGCCCTCTGGCCTCCCTCTGCGGCTCCGGCTCAGCTCCCGGCCGGCAGAGTCTGAGCCGGCAGCCGTTTGGCCCCCGTAGCCCCGGCGGTCGAGTGCAGAGTGCGGCGGGCCCCGTGCGGGCGCCGCTGGCTCAGCCTCCGGCTCCGGTTCCCTCCCAGGCGGGCGGGCCGAGGGCGGTGCCCTCTGTGCTGCTCCGCCCGCCGGCCCCTCCGGAGGGGCCGCCCCAACTGGGCTGGGGTCTGCTCTGGGGCTCCAGACAGGCGGCAGGGGACGCTTGGGCCACAGGAGCCCGCGCCCCCATCCGGGGAGGCCGGGTACCGAGAGAGGCGCAGGGGGCGGGGCGGGGGCGGGGCCGCGGGCACGTGGAGGGGCCGGACCGGCTTCCCTGCTCCAGGCGCCGGGGCGGGAGGGGCTGGAGACGTTGGGCTCAGTCTGGTTTGGGGTTGGGGGCTGCAGAGCTTTCTAATCAGACTCTTCTGGGCCAGCCTGTCAGGAGCAGCCCTTTTCCTGCTCTTTCGGAAAGACGAGAGGCTCAGACGGGCTTGCGAAGGCCTCTTTGCCCAGTCTGGGGTGAGAAGCAAATCTGGGAGGATTCAGAGGGGGGTTCTGGGCCATCTCTCTCATCCCCTCCCTTTCTCCCTTTCCCTGCGAGTCTTCCTGGGAGGTGCCCCGGGAACAACTAGGCCTGCAGGGGTGTGCGGGGAGGAGGTGGGGAGGAGACGCGGAAGGGTGAGGCCGGAGGGCAGGGAGCTCTAGGTGGGGGAGGCAGGCGTGGGGGAGAAGAGGTCGCTTCTCCCTCGCTGGGCCCAAGGAGAAACCCGAGTAGCTGCTGACGTCTCGGCGCCTTGGGGGAATGGCATGCTGGTGCTCCGCGGTCTCTATCAGGGTCCGGGGGAGGATAGAACAGGGGGGTGGGTGAGCGCAGGGTGGGTAGGCAGTGTTAGAGATAGTGTCGGAGTAGAGGTCAGTGCTCAAGAAAAGGACAGTGTGAGAGAAGGGGCAATGCTAAGATCAAGTGACATTTAGAAGTAAGAGGCGGAGCTCAGGGGGCGGGGGCAGTGTCCAGGAAAGGGGACAAAGTGAGAGAGGAGCCAGCACCCAGGAGAAAAGGAGAAGAGTTGGTATAGAGCACAGTGTCAGGAGGAAGGGGCACATAGGGGATAAGTGCTCAGGGGAGGCCAGTAGTGGCGGAAACCGGCAGTAGCTGGAGGGGCAATGTGCAGGGGGAGTGCTAGGCTGCAAGGGCGGTGTGGGGGAGAAGAGCAGTGGTGGGAAGGGTGCAGTACCAGGGAAGGGGACAAGGCAGGTTTTCCTCTTCCCTATTAATGACATCATGGCAAATTCCCAACATGGACCGACCCGGCTCAGGTGACGTCCAGAAGGGCTAGCTGGTCCAGGCCGGCCCTAGGGACCTCGGTGCCAGCTGGAGGGGGTGGACAGAACTCCCTGCCCGGCCAACGCTCTGGAGGCGGGGTTCTGCTCCACCCGCCCTCGGCGTGGACTGTGCCCTCCGCGGGCACGCGGTCTGGCAGGGTAGGGCTAGGGCCGGGCTTTCTTGGGCCAAGGATCAAGGTCTCTGCGGGGGTTAGGCCCCCGCGCATTCCAGAGTTCCGGGCGGGACTCTAAAGAGGGCGCAGTGGAGCCCTAGCAGAGAGCCAGAATCCCCTCCACCGCTGGAGGTTGGCCCTATTGTTTTCCCGCCCTAGGCGGAGTCACCTGGGCCCAAGCCCCGCCCTCAATGCTGAAGACTCGCCCAAGCAGTCTTTCGGGGCGGAAGTTAAGCTGGGAGAGGGAGGTGGCGGAAGTGGTCGCTTTACTGCGGTTCACGCGCATGCGCCACTCCTTCCTGCTGCTGCTCTTTTGGGGCTGTTTTTACCCTCGGTTCTTTTCTCCACGTGAGGAGTTTGGAGTTTCGCGTACCCCCATTGGTGGTCGTGTGTTCAGGGCTTATACTGCTGTCTTAGCCCCCTCACGATGGCGGGCATCCTGTTTGAGGATATTTTCGATGTGAAAGATATTGACCCGGAGGGCAAGAAGTTTGACCGAGGTAAGGTACGTAGGGGCGGTTTCGGGGAAGAGGCTAACCTTGGGACGGGCCCCATGACCGCCGTCTCGTGTGGTCTGCTCCTACTGGCAGATCCAGACGTAGGGACCTTCCTCGGGAAACCTTTTTTGTTGTTGTTGCAGTTTGGCCAGGGCTAGGTTCGCAGCCGCCATCCTCGGCATATGGGGCCGGCGCCCTGCCTGCTGAGCCACAGGTGCCGCCCCCTCGGGGAAACCTTTTGTGAGTGAGAAAACTGTGACTCTGAGCTTTCCCTGGTTTCAAGTATGCCATTCCCACTGCCTGGGTGTCCTTTTGTCGTGGTGCCAAAAAACTCCCGAGTATTTTTTTTTTTTTACTGGGGCTGGGTTTGAACCCACCACCTCCGGTATATGGGGCCAGCGCCGTACTCCTTTGAGCCACAGGCGCCGTCCAACTCCTGAGTGTTTTTATGATCACCACTTACTCTGTGCATATATCTCACATGCGCGTTGTCTTACTGTTACGAGGTAGGTGATGCCTTCACCATTTTGTTCAGGAAGGTTAACTGTCCCACTCAAGGCTGCACAGTGAGTGACTTCAGAGCCGATATTCCTGTATTGTCCTCAGAATCTTCAGCTCTTTCTGAAGTATTCTGTGAGTTAGAGTTAACTACTTGGTATACAACTCTTTATTCTGCCATTGATAAATAATTGTTTCCCCTTGGTACCTCTTTTCCCAGAGACATGTTTTTTCTTTTTTTTAATTTCAGGTTAATGTGAGGGTACAAACAACCACGTCACAATATTTGAATTTGTTAGGTAGAGGCCTTGTAGTTGTGTCTCAGACCCAAAACCCATGCCATACAACCCCACATTGTGCCCATTAAGTGGGAGCACCCCAAATTCCCCCTCCCTCATTTCAGTCTCCCTAACTTGAACTGAAATGAGTTGCTTTCCTCTGTGGAGACTTTTTTTTTTTTTGGCTGGGCCAGGTTTGAACCCGCTGCCTCCAGTATATGGGGCTGGCGCCCCACTCCTTTGAGCCACAGGCACTGCTTTTTTTTTTTTTTTTTTTTATACAGAGTCTCAAGCTGTCCCCCTGGATAGAGTGCTGTGGCATCACAGCTTACAGCAACCACCAACTCCTGGGCTCAAGTGAGTCTCCTGTCTCCGCCTCCCAGGTAGTGTGACTACAGGCGCCTGCCACAACGCCCAACTATTTTTTGGTTGCAGCCATCATTGTTGTTTGGCTGGCCCGGGCTAGATTTGAACCTGCCAGCTCAGGTGTATGTGGCTGGCGTCTAAGCCACTTGAGCCACAGGCACCGAGCCAGTTTTTCTATTTTTAGTAGAGATGGGTTCTCACTTTTGCTCAGGCTGGTCTTGAACTCCTTAGCTCAAGCAATCCACCCGCCTCCGCCTCCCAGAGTGCCTGGCCTGGAGACATGTTTTTCAGGACAGACACTAGTTCTTGTACATCCTGATATGATAATCTCCTCATCAGAGTACATAGCACAGAAAGGAATCTTTTGAATGAATGAAAAACGTTCCCAGAGTAAGGTTCTAAATTATCCAGGCAAGCCTAGAACTTGGAAATTATTTGCTGCCGGAGCTTTGATTCTTTTCTGGGTATTCTGTTCAATTGCCTTAGTTTTTCTCCTTTTTCCTATGTATCTGGTTCTGATTGAGCAGATGAGAGACCAGTGGATGTAGACTGGATTATATTGAGTGTTTTGTTGCATATAATCCCCAAATTAGGATCTGTAGGATCTGCTCTGGACCTGGCAATTACCACTATCACTCTTTTCCAACTTCTCCCCAGTGTCTCGATTGCATTGTGAGAGTGAATCTTTCAAGATGGATCTTATCTTAGATGTAAACATCCAGATTTACCCTGTAGACTTAGGTAAGTTTTGAACACAGATGGTAAATAGCAAGAGGTTTTTGCTGCTTCAGCTGTTCTTCATTCTTAGATACTGTTATTTTCAGGTGACAAGTTCCGGTTGGTCATAGCCAGTACCTTGTATGAAGACGGTACCCTGGATGACGGTGAATACAACCCCACTGATGACAGGCCTTCCAGGTGAGGCAGTGGAGAAGGAAGTACTAGAAATATGCCCTGAGGACTAAGTAGATAAGTGATACAGAAAGGTTCTTTCTTAATTTCTGAAATAAGTGATGATCAGCAGAGTCTGAGTAACTTTAAGGAAAAATTTTTGCACTTAAGCATTCAAATAACCAGATGTTTATTGATAGCACTGATTACATACTTTTGAGTTGTAGCTTTTGAAGGCTGAGGAAATGACTAATGAGTTACCTAGGCTGTGTGCGTGTTATCTCTTGAGAAGGAGCTCGATGTGATGGAAAGGCTTTGGAGCCTCACTAAGTTCAGTTCTCAGCTCTATCAATTATTTTTTGGGTAACCTTAACCTCTTTCAGCCTGTTTCTTCATTAGTAAAATAGAGATGGTCATGTCTAGCTCATAGGGCTGCTATGAGGTGTAAATGACATATTCGTAGTATCTGTTATGCTGGCATTTAGTTACCATTTTTAAATAGAGTTTCTTATATTGTTAATTACTATTAAGAATATCTTTGCCACTATTGTTCCACAGGGCTGATCAATTTGAGTATGTAATGTATGGGAAAGTGTACAGGATTGAGGGAGATGAAACTTCTACTGAAGCAGCAACACGCCTGTAAGTTCCAGTCTTGTAAGAACCCTTTTCCTCTCCTTGTTCTGAGAATTTGGGTCATGCTCCTGCTTCCTGTGTTGAATCCCTCTCTTTAAGCACCTCAGACCTTGGTAGGACCTACAAAAACTTCTAGGGGCCAGGTGCAATGGTTCACACCTCTAATCCCAGCACTTCAGGAGGCTGAAGCAAGAGGAGCATTTGAGCCCAGCAATTCAAGACTAGCCTGAGCAACCTGTCTCTACCAAAAAAAAAAAATTATCTGGGCTTGGTGGTGCACACCCATAGTCCCAGATAAATTTTGGGAGGCTGAGGCAAGAGTATTGCACAAGTCTAGGAGTTCATCTAAGAAATCAGTCTAAGATTCTTATGTGAAAATGATTGTGCCAGTGCACTCCAGCTTGGGTGACAGAGTGAGACCCTATCTCAAACAAACAAAAACCTCGAGAAATAGTTTCCAGTTTGAAATATAAGCTGCTCACTTTGCCCTTTGTCAGAACCTCAAGACCCAGGGGTCCAAATGAGAAACTGGTAATCTTGCTGTGTAAAGTACAAAGGAGAGTTGCTTCTCCAGGAACTAATAGCAGCATTAAATGATTAAACTGCTAGGCTTTTTTGTGTTTGTGTGTGTGTGTGTGTATGTGTTTTGCTATACTGTAACCTAATCCCTCATTGTTTGGTTTCCCTGCTCAGTTATTTTTTCTTTTCTTTAAAATCTTAAAACAGTGTGTGCTCTTTGTATAGAATTTGAAAAGGAGAGTAGTAATGTGCAAAAGAAAAAAAGGTCACCTATAATTTAATACCCAGAGAGACCTTTTATGTAGATGTTTTTGAATATTCTTTTATTTATTTACTTATTTTTATTAAATCAATAGCTGTGTACATTAATGCAATCATGGGGTACAATGTGCTGGCTTTATATCCAATTTGAAATATTTTCATCAAGCTGGTTAACATAGCCTTCATAGCATTTTCTTAGTTATTGTGTTAAGACATTTATATTCAACATTTAGTTAATTTCACACGTACCCTTGTAAGATGAACCATAGGTGTGGTCCCACCGATTACCCTCCCTCCACCCATCCTCCTCCCTCCCCTCCAGAATATTCTAGTTTTTTTAATACTTACTTTTTCTTTTGAGACTATGTTGTTTATTCTAATATGTTCTTTTTTTGCTTAACATTATGTAAAACATGTTACCCCATGTCATTTTATAGCTTTTCCTTAACATTTTACTAGCTGTATAACATTTCAGTAAATATCTTAATTCATTTGTCCATTTCCCTAATTTGGGGCATATAAGTGTTTTCCACCTTTGCTAATGTAAAGAATATTGTCTTGTGTATATCTGCATCTTCACTTTTGTCTGAAATTTGGTTTTTAGGAGAAAACACTAGAAGGGTGCCTCTTTTCTTTCTTAGGCTGGGATGGAGAGCTGCTGGGTAGCAGTTGCTCCAGAGCTCAGACTCATGGGACTGGGGTCTTCTGTTTCAGCTCTGCCTACGTGTCCTATGGGGGCCTGCTCATGAGGCTGCAGGGTGATGCCAACAACCTGCATGGATTTGAAGTGGATTCCAGAGTTTACCTGCTGATGAAGAAACTGGCCTTCTGAACCTTGAGGAAAGCCAACCTCGATGCTTAGTCACTAAGATTGTGGACATTGGTCAAGCCTGAGTAACAGATGCTATTGTTCACCTGATAAGGAGAAGCTGGCTCCCTTTCTCCTGAGGGTGCATCTTTAGCTGATCTGGACTTAGTGGGAAACTGACTTGCCTATAAAAGACCCAGTGGAGGAAGAGCTTAAAATGAATAAGAAGTTATCTTATGTATGTGATTTTTTTTAATTAAACTTTACTTTTTCAGATTGTCCCCCCTGTAAAAAATCTATTTACTTTAAAATCACTTTTTTCTAATTTGTCTATGATATCTTATTTCTGGCCCATAGCCAGATGATCATATGTCAACGTAGGATCTATTTCAGCCTTTGGGTATCTGGGTTCAGGGTTATCTGGCTGACTGTTCCCACAACTTGTCCTCCAATGCTGTTTTCTATCTGGAAGAGAGTGTTGTGCTTTTGGCTGCTGAGGGTACCCTTGGTCCGGAAGATACCACCCATTTGGCATAAAATTTTGAATTGGCAAAGAGTCTTGCTCATGTACTTCCAACACTTTCAGTCTCTTAGGAAGTCAGTTCACGTTGATGTGAATGAGTCACTTACATAGTCTGGGAATATTCATCATTTTTATGGATGCTTTGGGTAGAGGCTTTTAGATGGGCATGATTAAGAAGAGAGCAAGAAGAGAAGACTTTGTGGTTATGGAAACAGGTGAAGAGCTGGCTCCATTCTAGTGGTGGCCTGGGAGGAAGGGCAAGTGGTGGTGGTTCTTCCCAGGGACTGAACAGAGCTGCTGCACAGACCAGTGAAGTGGACAGGGCAGCAATACCAATGAGGTTGGTGGTCCATTGCCAGAGACAGGACAATGCAGCAGCCTGACTACAGTCGCTGACTTGCAAGTGGAGAAAGAAACAAAATTAAGGAAGTGGTGATGAATACAGGGATTCCAGCATGTGAGCTAGCTCTTCAGCCTGGCATTAGAAGTCTCTGAGAAAGAGATGGAACTCTGTTTCCTCCTAAGGAATTCAGGGTAACAATTCAGAAAGATTCTCTGTAAGTGTGTATTAAGTATTTGTGGCTTTTGATCACCAGGTTTTGCCCCTGCTGGGATGCCTGGGGTATTTCCTTCCCTATCATTTTCAGGTCTTTACATGAGGTGTTAGAAATAGTATTAAGGGAAATGGGTTGACTGAGAATGGCCTCAGCAGGGAGGAAGTGGGTGGGGTGGGATGGGAGTCCGGGAGAGTAGGAGATACCACGGAGGTTGGGCATTATTACAAAACCCTAAAACCTTTCCATGGGGTCAGGTTTTGGGGGGGGGGGGGGTTGGAGAAGGATAGATTTAGGTTAGAGTGGAAGAACCTAATTACCAATAATAGTGTGGGGTATCATAGCAGACTGTCCTGAGCTGCTCTGGGGTAACAGAAGAGAGAACTGGTATAACGTTCGTTGGAAAGGGATAAGAGTATTAAGATTGCAAAAGGGCATTTTTTTTGTGTATGAAGAGATGGAATGAACCAGACAAAATTATTTGGGAATGAGTTAGATTCTTTTTTTCTATCATGTCATTAGCTTAAAGGGTTAGATTCATAATAGTTGAGGCAATTAGTTGACACTGGAGAAGCCCATCATTATCTTTGTATTTGCCCTTAACTGGAGTAAGTCCGAGATCCCTGGTTCTTTCTTGCTCCTTTGCAGTTTTGCCTTTCATGTCTCTCATCTGACTGTGCAAACCCATAATTCTCTGGTCCCTTTGGGATATCTTGTCCTAGGTGCTGGCTCTTTCATGTGCCCTAAAGTTTCATTTGATCATTAAATTTAACCTACTTCAGTGTTTCAGTAAATTACAATTTCAGCTTACCATTCCCTTGACCATGTTCTGGAATTTGTAGTGTGGATGAACTAATTCTGTCTGGTGCAGAAACTGACACCATCTGAGATTTGAACATTTCTGAGCTTTGTGCATTTGTTGATTCCTTCTCCATGGTAACTGTTCTGTCCATGAAAGGAAAGAGGGGCACTGGGATGTGTCTAAATTGGTCACCACCACCAAGAACTTTGGTTTTCTACTCAGAACTCTTTAATTGTTGATGTATTTACTCCCTAAGGACTTGGAAATCTTCTCCTAGTAAATAAAATTGTGAATGATTTACTGGACAGTGCACCACACTGGGGAGAGTACGGGCCCTAGAGGAAGTCAGACTAGGATGTTCTTTTCCTGCTCACAGGTTGGGTAGCCATTGGGAACTCACCTGACTTCTCTGAGCCTCACCTGTGAAATAGGGATGATAAAAACCTACCTTACAGAGTTGTGTAAGATAAGGTACATAAGGTTCCCCACACATTTGCTTTCATTCTACTGTTTTGGAATGCTTTTGGTGACCCTGGGGTATTTGGCAATGTTTGGAACGCTAGATTCCTATTTGGTAGCCTTTGTCCTTTCCTCTGGGGTGGATGGGACAAAAAAGCTTCCATTCATTTTCCTACAGGAACCTCTAGAGGTAGTAGATTGACTTTTGCAATGGAGTTTTTGTTTTTTGCGCAACATAAACCTCTTCCTGAGTACCAAGGCAGCAAAGCCCCATAAACCTGACTTCTTTTCTAGCAGAGTTTATAGTGGTCAACTGTGCCCTTTATTAGATGCACTTACAGGAACTGGGAATGAGCCTTCAACTTGGTGCTTGACTCGGGCTTGTCCTGCTTGGAGAGCTGGAGGAGCCTGACTCATGCCACTTCCTGCACTTCCCTCTGACCTCCACAGGAGGGAGGCAGGAGTCCGTGCCTAGTGAAGCCTCCTGCTGAGCAACTGCTGTTTGCTCAGCTGTCACGTCCAGGTTCCTTCTACTGAACTATCTGCACAGTCTTACCTAGAGTGTGAGGTGGTCCAGGGCTTCCTGTTAGCTTTTTTTGGCGGGGGGGGGGGGGTGTCAGGGGTTTATTGTACTCTGTGAAGAACATCTCTCCCTTGCTTTTTAGTGCTGTCATTTATTCTTATACAGGCTCAGTTTTATCTATGGCATAGGGACAGCATTTCTGAGAGACAACTTACTCATTTCTCAAGAGTTAAGTATCTCTTAAGAATATGGTATCAAATGATTCCCACTGAGAATGGTAGTGAAGGACATGGGGCATCAGAAGGCCTTAAACTTGAAGCAAAGTAAACTACCCTTTCTTTTCTGACATAAGGTTAGTCTCAGCCTCTGTCCAAAGGCCAGGTCAGCCCAGATCTTTGCAGAATTATGAGAAAACATATAGAGAATGAGCTACAAATTTGTATAGAAAATAGACCAAAGATAACTAGCTGCTCTGCTGAATATTGTTGATAGCTTTAAAAAATAGCTTCTAAAGGTTTATAATGTACAATGAAAAAATAATCCCTTTCCTATCCTTTCTATCGCCCTTTTACAGGGCTTTGGTTTCAGGTGAAATCAGGCAATCTGGAACAGCTGAAGGTGTCTCCCAGGGACTCTCCCCAGGGAATGGAATGGCACGTGAGATACAGTGCTAATGTTGGCAGTGCCTGAGTATCTTATACTTCCTGAGACAGATTCTGGGAGTGAGGGTGGGCTGCAATTGGAAGAGGGCTGGTAGAGTCGGGTTTGGTAGCAGAAGGGTCAGGAAGCAGGGTGTGGAGCTGAACTGCTGGAGTAGGTGAGGCAGGTGAGAGAGAGAAGAGTGTGTACTGTCCAGTGCGTGGATGGGTCAAGGAAGGAGAATATCCAGGCTGGAGGCTGGGTGGCAGGGAGCCTGTGTCCGATGTTCCTGGGGAAATGTCTGGGTCTCCTAGAGTTCTGAGCGAGGGTCCAGGGAAGAGTCCATGAGTTCCATTCAAGGGTTTGTGTGTCCTGTTCAGGTGTCCAGAGATTTGGTCCGGGGACCTGGAAGTTTGGTTCAGCAGACCAGGAATCTTGGCTTTGAGTCCTTGCCTCCTGTTCAGAAGTCCAGAACCAGTAGTTCTGGCTAAGACAGAGGAGTTTGTCTCCAGCACTCCCGAAGTCCTGTTTGGGAGGTTGTTCAGTGTGAGGAATAAAGAGGTACTGCTTGGGACAGCTGTGGTGGGTGGGGTCCGCCTGATACAGAGAGTGGGTCTTCCTATAAGCAGCAGAAAACGCACTTTTCCTCGGAGAAGTTGTTGGAAGCTCAGGAAGATGGCATTGGGATCCTTGTGGGCTGTGGTCCTGCTCTGTGGAGGAAGCTGAAGGCAGAGGATGGGCCTGAGGCCAGAGACCAGGGCTAGATATCAGGCCTCCCCTGTGTATGTAGGAAAGACAGGATACCAACACCCAGACATTATTGCTGGGAAGCAGCCCTCCTTAGTAACTCTTCTACCTTCAAGATCCCTAGGGGACCCCTCTTCCCTGAGGTCTTCTAGGGGGATTGAGTCAGAGAAGAACTGTTTGATTGAGGACTTACCTGGGTTCCAAGGAGACCCTGTAGGGCCCCAAGGAGGAGGCGGACCTGTCCAGAAAGCTGCCCCAGGAGGGATGAGAGGCAGGTGGGTCCCAGTTGTCTCCGTGCTGCCATCACTCCCTCTAGCAGAAGGGTCACTGCTCCCAGAATATCCTGTGCCTTGGTCTGCTCCTAGGAAAGATGGAAGAGGGAAGCGGACTGCTTCAAAGGGCATGGTAATAGTGGGTGGGGAGCCCAATGGAGCAGCCAGCAGGATGAATCAGAGGAGCTGAGAATTGGACAAGACCAAGGTCCCACCCAGCACAGGAATTCCTTCACAGTCTCCCAAAAATTGGTCATCAGCCTCTGCTTCGTTAACTCCAATGTCCACTAACCCAGCCTGGTCTTACGCTTAGTTTCAGTCGGAAAAGTTTATTTTTTTCTTACATTGCTGAAATCTGCCCTATGATGGCTTTTATTTTTTGGTTCTAGTGCTGCAAATCTTTTTCTCCTACAAAACCTTTCAACCATAGGATTTTTAAACCAAATATAGGTAAGAGAGCTCTATCATAATAATCATAAAGAGAAGGGACTACATAGTACCATAGGAACAGCCCTTCCTCCCTGACCCAATCCTGAGGGAAGAAAGGGGATTCTTAGGATCTTGAGAGTGGAAGATACGACTGACGTGAGTGCAACCACTGGGCAGATTTCCTAAATTCCAGGCTAAAGAGCTTCTTGCTATACCATAAGACCACTTTCCCCTAAATTAACCAGACAGGCTTTAATTTTTGTTTGTTTGTTTAACCATTCCTCATACTGTTCAGGCTGCTTCCTTCTGGACACACGTTAGTTTAATATGATCTCTCTTAATAAATTAGCATTGAGGGGGATGTCCAATACTCAGACCAGTACTTTTAAGTGTAGTTGACAAAGAATAGAGTTCTGTAGGAATACTTCCACAGCATGGCTGCTAACCGTCTAAAGCAGCCTACAATTGCTAGCTTTAAATGTATGTAGTAGCTGCTTTAGTAATCTTACGTACTAAGTTTAATGCTCTCAGATCTTTTTCATAGGAAGTGCTAGGGCTAGAAGTTTAAAAGATGGCAGCAGGGCTTCGTGTCCTGAAAGCCGGAATAGGACTTTATTTCATTAATTTACACATGTAGACGTTTATATATCTCTGTTAAACTTCACCTTTTTGACCTAGCATTTCAGCGATTTGAATCTTGATTCCATTTTTTGCATTTTAGTGGTACTTCCCAACTTTGTGTCATCTGTGGATGACAGATCAGTCTTACTTCTTTATGCCAATTTAAGAAAGTTGAAGGAGAACAGGTCACAGGCATGGCTATAAGAGCCTTCTCTCTAGCTTTTCATGGTGTTCAGGTTCAAATCTCTTTGTCAAATCCATTGTCATCTTGTCCATAGGATATCATCATAGGTGAATGTAGATTGGGTTGGAGGGTTAAGCTGAAGGTGAGATATTTATAGGAAGCTCAAGAATTTTGAAGAATCCATGGAAAGCAACAGGAAACTGATGAAGACAGGACTAAAAGGAGCCAAAGATAGGGATGGTTTTCTTACCGTCTGAGTTTTCCATTCTCCCAAGCTGAAGTCCACAGCAGGCAGCAAGACAGGTGTAGACAAAGAGTTAATGTCTGGGCACTGGCTCTGTGAAAAATATTTGTGGGGGGAGAAGGGAATTAAAATAGAGGGGTATGGTGGCCTAATGACCAAGATGGTCTTTCATGAGAAATACATCCAGGCTAGAGCTTTTAAATGAGGGCTCTATTTCAAATCATAATCCTTGTGAGGGACTGGTGATCAGTAGGTAGTTACAATATTGGACAAAGGGTTATTGGGTCAGGGAATAAAAGGAAATGCTGGGAATGGGGGCATCTTGCTAGTTAAGTGGATAGAGGGAATAGTGCTTGGAATTCTCACCAGTCTGCTGTGAAGGACATAGGAGTCGCGAAGCAGTTTATTGAGGAGTCGGGGGTCACAGGCAGGAGGAGCCGGGCTGGACAGAGTTAGTCTTGCAGTTAGGAGAAGCATGACCACAAGCAGCAATTCTTAGATGAGGAGAGGTGAGGTGGAAAGGGGTGAATAAGGAAAGAATCATTATCTGGTGGTGGTCCAGGAATTCCCAGTTAGGCCCCAGACCTGAAATCCAGGGAATCTGCTGTGTGGATGTCTTATTTTGGGGAGATTGAGTTCCCCCAGCTCCCCCACTGTAATATGTCTTCCTTCTCCTTCCCCTCTATCATGTTTTGCTTTGGCCCTAGCTCCTCAAGTGTGTTCTTACCAGTCAGCTTCATTCTGGCCAGGCTGTCTGGCTGGAGTGGCTCCCTGTATGGGGCCTCTCCCCTGAATCCTTCCTGAGGCCATGGAGGCGGCTTGGACTCTTGCACTTCTGGGCAGAGTAGGGTGTGGCAAAGGTGGGCTGAGGAAGAGGGTCTGGAATCTATCCTGAAAGTGACAGGAATAGTGATGGTTTAATCAGAAAAGACTGCCTGGCAGGAGGAACAGATGCTGGGACAGCTTGAGATGCTGACCAGTCTAGAATTGCTAAAGCTCTGACTGCTCCCACATCTTATTGTGATTGCAGCAGGTGGCACCTCCTTTTTGTCAGGGCTCCTCAGTGAATCTGACACAGGTTTGTGCCATCTGATCCCTGCTGAGAGTAAGTAGCAGGACATGATACGTATACACAGACTTTTTTTTTTTTTTTTTTGAGACAGAGTCTCACTCAGTCACCCTGGGTACAGTGTTGTGGTGTCATAGCTCACAGCAACCTCAGATTCTTGAGCTTGAGTGATCCTCTTCCTCAGGTCCCAAGTAGTTGGGACTACAGTTGTGCACCATCTTGCCCAGCTAGTTTTTCTATTTTTGGCAGAGATGGGGGTCTTGCTCTTGCTCAGGCTGGTCTTGAACTCTTGAGCTCAGGTGATCCTCTTGCCTCAGCTTCCCAGAGTGCTGAGATTACAAGTGTGAGCCCCCGCGCCCAGACTATACACAGATAATCTTAATTGGCCTCAAATTCTGAGCAACCTTAGTTGTTAGGTCAGAAAATCTGGGACAGGGTAGAGAATGAAAGTATTGTGGCTTAAGTCTGGAGAAGAGAGTGGAAAATGGACGAGGAACTAGCAAACATGTACAATGTGTTGAGGGGCAACTTCAGTGGTGGGGAGGTTGAAGAGGGGGATTGGGCAGAGATATAACTAACTGGAACTTCTAGAGGTTGGACATTAGAAGATAGTGTGGAGAAATGAACCTCTCATCCTTTCCCTATTTACCCCCATGCATAAAGACTTCTGGAATTTTTCTTTGCATTCCAAGTTCTGAAATACTCCATTTTTAGAGGCAAAAAGATAGGCTAACTGTCCTGGGATTTCCTTCCTGAAGCAAGTTGCCTAGGAATGGGCACCTGCTGAATGATCTGATGCCCACCTTACACAGCTTACCTTGCCTTAGTCACCCACCAACATAACTGTCTCGTAGCCCGCACCTGCTCCCTGCTCCCTGCCCCCTCTGCAGACCCCTTCCGGTCCTTCACAGGACCCCCCACATGGCTTCCTCCTCCTTTCACAAGTTGTGCAAAGAGGTCTGCACCTGATTCAATATTGGGATTTCCTGTAGGTCTGTCAACATGCATGAGCCCTCCTCCTATTACCTTCTCCTAGTGCCCTGGCTTGCCTGCCCCAGCTTCCCACCCTAGGATTCAGAACCTTAAACTAACAAGGGATGTCAGGCTATGAATGGGGACCAGGCCTCTGTCCATCTTGGTGCTGTATTCCCCATTCCATAAATGCACCTTCTCTCTTACTTTCTCCCTGGGCTCATGTCCCCTTTTCCTAGGGCTAGCCAGGACTGTTCTGTATTCTACCAAATAAGTGATCCGTCCCTCAGAAACCAGTACCCCACCCCCTACCCTCACTGTGCCCTGCTCCTCCCATTCTGGGAAGGCTGCACTCTTCTCGACAAAGGTCAGTGCCTGTAGGTCCAGTTTGCCTGCCCCTCCCCCAGCTGAGAGTCCAGTCCTTCTTTCCTGTCCTTCCTACCCTTGCTTAACCCCAAACCCTGCTTGCCACTCACCAGGTAGAGATGGTCTCAAGGACCCAAATGCACAGCAGGCAGCACTCTGGGGGGCAGATGGGTAGAAAGACATGTGGTGTTGGGGCATAGCCCCTCCACGGCAGTGGGGTCACACGCCTGCCCAGGCCACTTCTGCCCAATCAGAGCAGGGAGCCACCAGACACTGGTGAAGTCCCCCGGAAGTGACGCCTTTTCTTCCCTGGAGCCCCTGCCTGGACCATGGTCCACTCCTCCACCCACACACACCACAGGGAAGATTTGAATAGGGAGACTTTTCCAAGGAGATGGGAAACTTGGAACTTGGCAGGGGAGAAGAGATAGGAGAGGAGCAGAGGCTTTTCCCAGGAGGAAACTGGCAAGACATTTTTGTCCCTGGAGAAGAGGAACAGAGTTCTTGTTTTAGATTGGTGGAGTTTCCCAGTCTCTGGCTATCTAAATTCCTTTTTCTTGGATACTACACCTGCTGCCAAAATGCAATAAGACTCTTGCTTTCCTGCTTTTCCCTCCCGTAATCCCCTAAGGAGTCCTGTCTTGTCATTCCCTCTTTCCAAGTGGGAATCTGGGTATTGCCTCTATTAGACAATGATCTTATCAAGGGTCAGTGCTATGGGGAAAAGGTTTGGATGGTTTGAGAGGACTGTAACGTATAGGGGTGCATGCATGTGTGTATGCACTTGTGGACACTTGGTTAATCCCGGGTCCAGGTGCTCTTCTGCTTGGACAGCTATGCATGCTTGTCTCTGTGCCCAGGCCCTCCTTTGCTTGCTCTATCTTCCTCTCTCTTTCATCTCCGACTATTCCACATGTGACAAGAGGAATAACCAGGCCCATGTGTCCCTGTCTTAGGAAAGACAGCTGCTGGATCTCCTCCGCAAATACCTTCCCCACTGGCCCCCCTCTCCCTTTGGCCCTGGATCTAGTTCCTTTGCTTTCCCCTCAATCTCAGTCTCCCCATAGTCTCTGTCCTCAGGGGCCTCCTGGCCTGACCTCCCTTCTCCCTCCCCCTCTTCTTCCTCAGGCTCTCTCCTGTTCCTCCTCCCGAGGATGGGGATGTCTGCTGAAGGAGTATGGCCTAGATCCCGGAATTCTCCAGTTCAGCCAGATGAGATGCCTCCCAAGATTAGGAAGGAGGGTGCTGGAATAGCTGGAAGGATGGTGGTGTATGGGGGTAGGAGGGGACAGGGAAGCAATCATGACCAGGAAACCAAGACAAAGGAGGTGCGAGTGGGTTGGAGAGGCAGAGGGTCCCTTGGGTGTAAGAAGAGGGTGAGAAAGCAAGAGGGTCCTGGTTGAATGGGCCTGAAGACAGGTCACAAAAGAGGGAGACATTGTCCCTGGACAGAAATTGGAACAGTGCCAAACTAGCCCCTTGTCCTCGGTGACACAAAAATGAGAGGAGATCTCAGAGAGGAGATAGACACAAGCTAGCAGAGAGAGAGGGTGTTTTGGGGCTTGCTGGTGCCGTGGGCCCAGAGTCAGAGGAAGATTAGTTGATGGGCCTTTCCTGCACGTTGTCATCTTTAAAGACAAGTCCTGGTCCTTCTGGCAGGAACTGGGTCCTCACCCACTGACTAGTCCAGGCCTCAGGTCCAGCCTCTGCCCTTCCCTGGCCTGAGGCTCCTGTGCTGGGTGGGACACGCACCTCCTGGTCCAGCCGCCCCGGGGCCACTGGCAGCGGGGGTGGGGGGGCTCCAGGCCCGCCTCTCCTCCCCCTCTTCGTGCCCCCGGTCCCTCCCCTCCTCCTACCCTTTCGCTCCCCCTTCCCCTCCAGCCCCTCCCTCCTCCCCTGCCCGGTCCCAGCCCCTCCCCTCCCCCACTCGCGATCCGGGCCGCTGCCGCTGGGCCGGACCCCCCCCCCCGGGGCTCAGCCCGGCCCCTCGCCGAGCCGCCGCCGCCGCCCCGTTTGCCTAGGAGGAGGCCCCCGGCCGGGGCGTTGGGCGCGGGGCATAAAACGGGCCCGAGCCGGCGCCCGGGGCACTAGAGCCGCTTACGGCCCGGGTCAGCGCACGCCCGGCCGCGCTCTTCCCGGCCGCTCCTCCCGCCCCACCCGGCCCGGCGCAGACTCCGCGGACACTCGACTAGCCCCTCGCGGCGCTGCCCGGGCCCTGGCCCCGGCCCCCTCCCGCCGCACCGCCCCCGGCCCAGCCCTCCGCCCTCCTCTCCCTCCTCCCTCCCGCCTCTCCAGCTGTCCCGTTCGCGTCATGCCGAGTCTCCTGGCCCCGCCGGCCCCGCCGGCTCCGCTGCTGCTCCTCGGGCTGCTGCTGCTCGGCTCCCGGCCGGCCGGCGGCGCAGGCTCGGAGCCCCCCGCGCTGCCCATCCGTTCCGAGAAGGAGCCGCTGCCAGTTCGTGGAGCGGCAGGTAGGTGGGCTCCCGGGGGGAGGCGCGAGCGGGGAGCCCAGTGTGGGGCAAGTCCGCGCCGGGCCGGAGGGGGCGCCGGGCGCAGGTGGCTCGGCGCAGCGGGCAGCCTGGAGGTGGGCCGGGGCCGCGAAGTGTGTGGTGCCCGGGGACGAGGGCCGGCAGGCAGCACCCAGGGCGGGCGCACGGCACGAGCGGGGTAGCGGCCGCCAGCCAAGCCCGTCCCCGCAGGCTGCTCCTTCGGCGGGAAGGTCTATGCCTTGGACGAGACGTGGCACCCGGACCTGGGGGAGCCCTTTGGGGTGATGCGCTGCGTGCTGTGCGCCTGCGAGGCGGTGAGTGGACCCTGCAGCCCAGGGCCTCGCGGGTTGGGGAGCGCTGGTGTCCTGGGACGTTGGAGTGGACTTGGAGCTGCTGAGGAGAAAGAGGCTAGTCGCAGATTTTTAGGATATTTTTCTGGTGGAGGATTGTCCTCTTCAAGGCTTAGGTGCTATTATTGATCGCCCACTTTGAGACTCTGTGCCAAGCTCATTTCGTTTGTCTCTCACTTAACTCCCACTACAACCCAGGTAGAAAGATACTATTATTATTCCATGTTGCAGATAGGGACCTTAAGGCCCTGAGAGGTTAGGTAACTTGTCTAGGGTAACGCAGCTTGCAAACGGCAGAGCTTTCTCCCTCCCCGGGACCACCTTGTCCTGGTCCCTGGACTCTTCCCCCATCGCCCTGAGGCATCTAATACTCATTTGGTTTCCGTGTCTTTTCTACAAGCAGCCTCAGTGGGGTCGCCGTGCAAGGGGCCCTGGCAGAGTCAGCTGCAAAAACATCAAACCCGAGTGCCCAACCCTGGCTTGCGGGCAGCCCCGCCAGCTACCGGGACACTGCTGCCAGACCTGTCCCCAGGGTAAGACCCGCTCCGCGCAAAGGAAGGCGGCAGCGGTACTAGGTCCTGGGCCACCTGGATGCTGTGACCAACTAAAGCCTGTGCTCTCTACACCCGCGCAGAGCGCAGCAGTCCGGAGCGGCAGCCAACTGGCCTGTCCTTCGAGTATCCACGAGATCCGGAGCACCGCAGTTACAGCGACCGAGGAGAGCCGGGCGCTGAGGAGCGGGCGCGCGGTGACGGCCACACGGGTAGGTGGGGGAGGAGGGGTACTGGAGGTGGGGTCGTGGTTGAGGCCGTGCCGACAGCCAGTTGACAGCGCACTGCCCATCTTCCTCCCCTCGCAGACTTCGTGGCGCTGCTGACTGGGCCGAGGTCGCAGGCAGTGGCACGGGCCCGAGTCTCACTGCTGCGCTCTAGCCTACGCTTCTCCATCTCCTATCGGCAGTGAGAGCCGGGAAGAAGGCGGGAGGGGGTCAGCTGAGGGCTGGGAGCAAAATTGGGAGAGCTGGGGCTACTTCTGGCTCACACTCAGATACCCATGTCACCCATGCTGTCATTCCCAGGCTGGACCGCCCCACCAGGGTTCGCTTCTCAGACTCCAGTGGCAGTGTCCTGTTTGAACACCCTGCGGCTCCCTCTCGAGATGGCCTGGTGAGATGATGCCATTTCTGAGTGCTTATCCAGTCTGGGCACTGTGCTGAGAGCATGCCCCGCATTGCCTCCTTTGGACCTCACAACAGCCCAATGGGAGGAAGGCACTGACATGATACCCATTTTACAGATGAGGGAACTGAGGCATAGTAGCAGAATGTGATTTATTCAAGGCCACACAGCTAGTAAGTGGTAGAGTCAGGATCAGAACCCAAGCATCTGTCTCCAGGGTCCCTCCTTAAGCTTTCTAGGAGGGCCTGGGGGCTCCTTTCCATGCTGCTTTTTCACCAGGCCTCTGCCTCTTAGCTGGCCTATGCTACATACTCTCTGAGTGTAGGGCCTTCTTGTCTTTCTGCTCCAGGTCTGTGGAGTGTGGCGGGCAGTGCCTCGGTTGTCTTTGAGACTCCTTAGGGCAGAACAGCTTCATGTGACACTCATGACACCCACTCAACCTTCAGGGGAGGTTTGGGGGCCTCTCATCCGGCACCGGGCCCTGGCTGCAGGTAAGGGGAGCAAATATCCCCTGGATGTGAAGTTCTAAGTCTTCTCTGTCCTCAGTTATAAGGTGGACTGAGGAGGGGATTTTCTGATGGGCTCTCATGGTCCTTCCTCCCCTAGAAACCTTCAGTGCTATCCTGACTCTGGACAGCTCCACACAGCAGGGTGTAGGGGGCATTACCCTACTTACTCTCAGTGACACAGAGGACTCCTTGCATTTCTTGTTACTCTTCCGGGGGTTGCTGGAGCCCAGGAGTGGGGGTAAGTGGGATGGGGGAAAAGCAAGTGAGAGACTGGGAGGAGTTCCTATCTCAGAGATGTTCATATGTCTGGCCTTGCAGGGCCAGCCCAGCCCTTGAGGCTCCAGATTCTGCACCAGGGGCAGGTACTGCGAGAACTCCAGGCCAATGCCTCAGTTCAGGTGAGTGCCACCTACTCTGGCCTCTTGCTGCCACCTACTCTGGCCTCTTGTTGCCTACCACACCCTCCTCTGTCTCCAGGAGCCAGGCTTTGCTGAGGTGCTGCCCAACCTGACAGTCCAGGAGATGGACTGGCTGGTGCTGGGGGAGCTGCAGATGGCCCTGGAGAAGACAGGTGGGCCACGGCTGCGCATCAGCGGACACATCACTGCCAGGCAGAGCTGTGATGGTGAGGCTGGGCGGGGCCAAGAGGCCTGGTACACACAAGGGACAGGCACTGGCAAGTGCCAAGGAAGGGGCTAAGGTGGGTGGGGAGAGATCCTGGGGCCTAGGGGTATGAGTGGCTGTGGGGCAAGCCAGCCATCACCTATGTTGTCCCTCTGTAGTCCTGCAAAGTGTCCTTTGTGGGGCTGATGCCCTGATCCCAGTCCAGACTGGTGCTGCTGGCTCAGCCAGGCTCACGCTGCTAGGAAATGGCTCCCTGATCTACCAGGTAAGAGTCAGGGGCTACAGGAGGTGGGCAGGGCAGAAGGGCAGGCTGCAGGTGTTCACTGCCTCTCCACTTTGCCTCCCCCAACCCTATCCATTAGGTGCAAGTGGTAGGTACAAGCAGTGAGGTGGTGGCCATAACACTGGAGACTAAGCCTCAGCAGAGAAATCAGCACACTGTCCTGTGTCACATGACTGAACTCCAGCTGGGAAGACACACGGTAAGGGCTCCAGGCAGAGCTGGGCCACCCAGCCTGTGTGTCAAGGCTGCCAATGCATGGGCTGTGGGAAGCCAGGCTGACTTGATACTGAGTGGGGAGGTTCAATATAATTTATTCCCTCAGGACTCTCTCGTTAATTCACTGATTCATTTGACACATTTTAGTGAGCCCCAGGCTCAGACTGGCTTACAAAGAAAATCAGATGTGTGGCTCGGCGCCTGTAGTACAGTGGTTACAGTGCCAGCCACATACACCAGGGGTGGCAGGTTCAAACCTGGCCTAGGCCAGCTAAACAACAATGACAACTGCAACAAAAAATAGCTGGGCATTGTGGCAGGTGCCTGTAATCCCAGCTACTTGGGAGGCTGAGGCAAAAGAATCATTTAAGCCCAAGAGTTTAAGGTTGCTGTGAGCTGTGACACCACAGCACTGTACCCAGGGTGACATAGTGAGACTCTGTCTCTGTCTCAAAAGAAAAAAAAAAATCAGATGAGACCCCTGTCCTCAGCAAGCTCACTGTCTAATGGAAGGAGTAGGGGAGGACAGTGCAATAGACCCTGTAATCATAAATGTGATGGCAATGGTTGGTACTTATGCCTTTCTTTGTGCCAGGTACTGAATTAGTTGCCTGACTTACATAGTGTTTGACCTTCACAGTATCCATTTTATAGATGAGGAAGTGAAATCTCAGAGCTTAATTAACTTTTCAAGGTTGTTACATAGTTGGGAAATGGCAGAGGAGGGACTTGAAACTGGGCTTACAAGGCCTTTTTTTTTTTTTTTTTTTTTGAGACAGAGTCTCATTTTATAACCCTCGGGAGAGTGTCCTGGTGTCACAGCTCACAACAACCTCCAATTCCTGGGCTTTGGCAATTCTCTTGCCTCAGCCTCCAAAGTAGCTGGGACTACAGGCACCCATCACAACGCCTGGCTATTTTTTGTTGCAGTTTGGCCGCAGCTGGGTTCGAACCCGCCCCCTCTGGTATATGGGGCCGGTGCCCTACCCACTGAGCCACAGGCACCGTCTGCTTGCAAGGTTCTTATCCGGCGTTCCTGGCATGTGCAAGTGTGAACGGGTGCTGTGGGGGCAAAAACGTGCAAAGGCTTCAGCATCTTGGGCTTGTGTGAAGTCTGAGGAGGGCTCATCTTTCCCTTCCCCCAGGCCATGGGTGTTTGCCGTGGACTGGGTGCCCGGGGGGCTCATATGCTGCTGCAGAACGAGCTCTTCCTGAACGTGGGCACCAAGGACTTCCCAGATGGAGAGCTGCGGGGACACGTGACTGCCCTGCCCTACAGTGGGCACAGTGCCTGCCATGACAGTGAGTACCCCAGGGCTCTGGTTGCCCTGTGGTGTCTTCTAACTTGTGACTTGAGTATGTGGGGGATGGTGCCAGAGGGCTAGGGCCTGGTGTGTCTTTCTCTGTACCCAAGCTCTGGATTGGCATCTGGAGAAGGGGGGGATTGAGGGTGGCCCTGCAGCAGACTCTCCCTATTGCCATGGTGTAGGAGCCTAAAACTTCCTGCTCCCTGGGCTCTAAATCTATGGACAGAATCTTTCTGCTCATGGAAACTATGTTGAGGGAGATGGGAAATGTGGGATAGGGAGCAGCTGCTCTAGGCCACCTTCTCATCTGTTACCTCTCTGTCTGGACCCAGCACTGCCTGTGCCCCTAGCAGGAGCCTTGGTGCTGCCCCCTGTGAAGAGCCGGGCAGCTGGTCATGCCTGGCTATCCCTGGATACCCACTGTCACCTGCACTATGAAGTGCTGCTGGCTGGGCTTGGTGGCTCAGAGCAGGGCACTGTGACTGCCCACCTCCTTGGGCCTCCTGGGATTCCAGGGCCCCGGCGGCTGCTGAAGGGATTCTATGGCCCAGAGGTGAGGACATGATGGTAGGAGGCAGCTTTTTAGCTTGAAGTGCTGTGTGGGCCTGAGGGTTGGAGAAGCAAAGAGCAGGCAGCTTGTATTGCAGAGCTGGCATCGCCTGGGGGGTCAGGCAGACCTGGGGGCGAATCTGATTCGGCTTTTTATTATTTACTCTCCTTTCTATGTCCTCTGGTGGGATCTCTTGGATAGTATGTAACTATCATACTCTAGAGGGAGGAGGCGGGATTGACCAAGCAAGCCCCCTGAAGTGGGATGGGTTGCCATGGACTTGGAGTCAGAGAGACTTGGCTAAGCTCCACACCATTACCAATGGACTTTGCTGCCCTGGAGACCTTATTTAACCTCCCTGGCTCTCAGTTTCTTGATCTGCAAATTTGGGACAGTAGGTTCAGCCCTACTGTGCTTTGTTCCTGTCCATTTTCCTGTCCATACTCAGGCCCAGGGTGTGGTGAAGGACCTGGAGCCTGAGCTGCTGAGGCACCTGGCAGAGGGCATGGCCTCCCTGCTGATTACCACTAAGGGTAGACCCAGAGGGGAGCTCCGTGGGCAGGTAGGTGGGCAGCATGGGTAGTAGGGATGGTGCAGAGCTGGGCTCTGTCCGTGCACTAGTCACTTGCTCTCTCTGCGCCTTGGGAGTGGTGATATCACACTCCCTGGCTGGTGGGGAGGATAAAGCCAGGAGGCTGGCAGCCCACCCATCTGGTCCCTGGTGGCTGAGATGATGGTGGCAGCTTAGGGCATCCTCCTGGGCCACCGCATCTCGCAGGGGAGGAGATATCTCCTGCTGGTTGGCTGGCGGAGGCTGGTGGGAGACGCGAGGGGCAGCCCCTGCGCCGCCTCAAACGGCAGTTCTCTCAGGTGCACATCGCCAACAAATGCGAGGTGGGTGGCCTGCGCCTGGCGGTGGCCGGGCCGGAAGAAGCCGGGGCAACTGGGACTCTGGATGCAGCGGCCGCCGGATTGCCCGTGCTGCCCTCGGTGCCGGCCCCCGAGGTTCCAGCGCTCGCCAAACCCTCCGGTCCTGGGCGGCCCCGAGACCCCAACACCTGCTTCTTCGAGGGGCAGCAGCGCCCCCACGGTGCTCGCTGGGCGCCCAACTATGACCCTCTCTGCTCGCTTTGCACCTGTCAGGTGGGAGGCCCAGGAAGGGTGCAATGGGTCTCGGGGTTTGAGGCACACCAGGCTCCGGCACCCAGTCAGCACCCCCACACTTCTCTGCAGAGACGAACAGTGATTTGTGACCCTGTGGTGTGTCCGCCGCCCAGCTGCCCGCACCCTGTGCAGGCTCCTGACCAGTGCTGCCCTGCGTGTCCGGGTGAGTTCTCTGCAGGGGAGAGGTGGGAGGGACCTGGCTGGGGCGGGTCCTCTAGGGAGGGAAGGAGGAATCACCCTGTGCCTTCACCATTTCTTTGGCTTCACAGAGAAGCAAGATGTCAGAGGCCTTCCAGGGCTGCCCAGGAGCCGGGACCTGGGAGAGGGTGAGCTGGAAGGGTGTGCACAGGGGTGGAAAGATCCAGAGGAGCCGCTGGGTTGGATCAGGAGGGCAACTGGAGGGGGAGAGTAGATATGGGGTGGGCTGATGGGCACAGTTCCAAGTGACACCTAATAGGTCTCATCAGTGTGACTGGCCCACAGGCAGGCCCTTGGGTTAGGCTAGTGTGGGTTTGATCTGAGGCTTAAGCCTTGGATGTGGGCCCAGCTGATGAGCTCAGTAATGGCCACTGGGTACTGTCCCCCTACCAGGTTGCTATTTTGATGGTGATCGGAGCTGGCGAGCAGCGGGTACCAGGTGGCACCCTGTTGTGCCCCCCTTTGGCTTAATTAAGTGCGCTGTCTGCACCTGCAAGGTATATACACCCAATCTTCTCTGGGTTATAACCCAGCCAGGTCTGCCCAGATAGGGAGGGGTCTGCCAGGTGAGGAAAGCCCATTCTCGATGAGGAGGACTCAAGGATCAGAACAATATGAGAGAAGCCCCTGGGCTTTGAGAGTCGGCTTCTTATAGGAAAAGGCACCTGGGTGTGAATTCTGGCTCTGCCCCTGACTTGCTCTCCATGACATTAGGCACTTTCTGTAGCTTTCTGAGCCTTGCTCTCCTTTCCTATAAGCAGATATGATAGGACCTACCTTGCAGGATTACAATGAGGATTTGAGCCCAGGTATATACAGCAAACCTAGGCCTCTGGGTAAAAGGTCACAGATACATTACATTTGAAGGTGGAAAAGGGGATGACAGAAGCAGGAGGCTTATGTGCCCCGTTCCTTCCTGACCCCCTTCACTCAATGGATCCTTACAGGGGGGCACTGGAGAGGTGCACTGTGAGAAGGTGCAGTGTCCCCGGCTGGCCTGTGCCCAGCCTGTCCGTGCCAACCCCACAGATTGCTGCAAACAGTGTCCAGGTGAGGGGCATGCAGTCACTGAGGCCTCACCTTTGGGCTTGGGCAGGTCTTGTCCCATGAGGGGATGCATGGTGAGGGTGAGGGGAAGGAACTCAGTCAGTTCAGCATTTCCTGTGCACTGCTTTGTGCCTGGTCTGGAGCCAGGGATCTAGATGCAGTGGAAAGAATATGATGTACTTTTGGTGTGGTGGGTTCCAGCTCCTGTCCCATCCACCTACCCACCAGCCCATCTACATATCCATCATCTACCCACCACCCATCTATCTACTCACCCATCCATCTACCCACTCGCCACCCACTCATTCACCTATCTACTCACCTATCCACATATCCGCTCATCCCTCCATCCACCTACTCATTTACCCACCTATCTATCCATCCACCCACCTACCCATCTCCCCATAGACCCACCCATTTACATATCCTTCCAAATTTATCACCTATTAAATGTCAGAAAGTGCTAGGTGCTGGGATTCAAAGAGAAATAAAACCTGATTAGCTTTCCTGTACTGACTGACCCCTTCCTGCTTCGCTCCCACAGTGGGGTCAGGGGCCCATCCCCAGCTAGGGGACCCCATGCAGGCCGATGGGCCCCGGGGCTGCCGTTTTGCAGGACAGTGGTTCCCAGAGAGCCAGAGCTGGCACCCATCAGTGCCCCCCTTCGGGGAGATGAGTTGTATTACCTGCAGATGTGGGGTAAGTGGGGAGCAGGAGCTTGTGTGAGGTGGGCATTGGTACACTGGTCTGGAGTAGGGAGACCTTCCCAGGGAAGGCAGACTCCAGGGGTGGGCTTCTCTGAAAAGGCTGAAGGCCAATGTGCCCAGGTCCTGTGGGGGACCCTCTATATCTGTTCTGTCCTGTGCCAGGCAGGGGTGCCTCACTGTGAGCGGGACGACTGTTCACTGCCAGTATCCTGCGGCCCAGGGAAGGACAGTCGATGCTGCTCCCACTGCATAGCCCGGCGGCGGCGTGAGTCAGGGAGCAGGGCAGCAGCAATGTCTGAGGGCTGACCATGGGATGCCCAGGGAGGGAAGGGAGAGCCTTCCAGGGGCCAGGAATGCGCCATCTGTCTCAAGGGTGCCTTTCTTTTCTTTTTTTTGTTTTTTAGAGACAGAGTCTCACTTTGTTGCCCTTGGTAGAGTGTTGTGGCGTCACAGCTCACAGCAACCTCCAGCTCTTGGGCTTAAGGATTCTCTTGTCTCAGCCTCCTAAGTAGCTGGGACTACAGGCGCCCACCACAACGCCCGGCCATTTTTTGTTGTAGTTTGTCTGGGGCTGGGTTCGAACCTACCACCCTCAGTATGTAGGGCTGGCGCCCTACTCACTGAGCCACAGGCACTGCCTTTACTTTTCTTTTATTTTCTTGTCTTTTCTTTTCTTTTCTTTTCTTTTCTTTTTTTTTTTTTTTGAGACAAAGTCTCACTCTGCTGCCCAGGCTAGAGTGCCGTGGCATCATAACTCACAGCAACCTCAAACTCCTGGGTTCAGCTGTAATCCTTTTGCCTCAGCCTCTCAGGTAGCTAGGACTATAGGTGCCTGCCACAGTGCCTGGCTAGTTTTTCTATTTGTAGTAGAGACGGAGTCTCCCTCTTGCTCAGTCTGGAATGCCTGAGCTCAAGCAATCCACCTGCTTTGGCCTTCCAGAGTGCTAGGATTATTGGTATGAGTAGAGTTGATGATACCTTTTTTTCACAAATTAGATTTCAGAAGCTCAGAGGAATTAAGCAACTAGATGAAGGTTACTTAGTTGGTATACACTGACCTGCTAAGAAAATTCTGACTTTTCTGGGGCCAGGGCAGAGATTCTCTGCTCTGCCCTCTGTGCCTCTCCCTATGCCACTTCATTCCATCTCTCCTCTTCCAATACTCACTCTCATCTGCCTCCAGCAGCCCCGGAGACCAGGACTGTTCCAGAGCTCCAGAAAGAAGTCGAAGGCTCCTAGGGAGCAGCTGGAGGGCCACATGACCAAGAGGATGGGGCCTGAGCAGGGGGAAGGGTGGCACTGAGGATCTTGCAGTCTCCTGTGGGAAACCCAGTGCCTTTGCTCCTCTGTCCTGCCTCTTCTCTCTCCCCCCACTACCTCTGGGAACCACAACTCCACAAGGGGGAGAGGCAGCCATGCCAGGCCAAGGCCATTTCCACCCTAGCTCCTTCCTGTAACCCTCGGCCTCTGCCCTGGAAGCCCAACCCTTTTTCTTGTGTACATAATGTCACTGGCTTGTTGGGATTTTTAATTTATCCTCACTCAGCACCAAAGGTCCTCCCCACTCCATTCCTGCTGCCCCTGAGCTGAGTAGAGTCATTATTGGAGATTTTTGTATTTATTAAAACATTTTTTTCAGTCTTTGGGCTTAAAGTTGCCTCTTTGTAGCCAGGAACCTGAATGGGCCCCAGAGGAAAAGGGTGAGAGAGTAGTAGGAGAGAGAGGGGGCTCTGGCCCCAGGGGCCTCCCTTGACCCTTGGGGAGCTACAGAGACTTGAAGAAGGATCAGTATGGCATAGTATTTTTGTGTTTAGGCAACCTGAAGCAGGATTTAGATTCAAGTTTAGTTAGCCATGTGACTGTCATTTTTGCTGACTCCCTGTTTGAAGTTGTTCCAAAGAGAGAAATAGAAGTGCCACCAGCCTCTAACTTATTTGTCTAAAGTGAGGCAAACACTTTCCTGTTATTCTTCTACCTTGGAAACTAATTGCGCCAGTTCTGGGGCTAATCTGGATCACAGCTCTGGTTCAGCTCTTGGCTGAGCGTATCTTTTTTTTTTTTTTTTTTTTTTTTTAAAGCTCTGAAACATTATCAAGAAGACTGAGCTTACTGTGAGAGCAAGTGATGTACAGAATAGGACAAGATCCTGCTTCCTCTTTGTCCCCTTCCCCCACTCCACTTCTGCCGTTAGAAACTGGGCATTCCCACAGGTCCCACGGGCTCTAGGAAACAAAGGTATCAGAGCAGAAATCTAACAGATCATGTACCTGCAGATCTATCTTCCATACAAATGACATGGGGTGAGATAAATCTGGTATTTTATGATCTGGTCAGGCAGGGAGAAGAAAAATCATAGGTTTCTTTAGTGTTAGGCGTGCCATGTATGTTTAAGAAGTTATTGTCTTAGCCCACTGAAGCATCAAGTTCCAGTTCTGCTGTTAACTAGCTGAGTTATTTAACTTTCATGAACCCCTGCTTCCTTTCTATAAAATAGATAATGTCTTCCTCTCAGGGTTCAGCAGGAACTCATGCATTACATTCTGGAGCTGTGTAGGATGAAGGCAGGGGACACCCTGGGGATGAGAGTGGCAGTGGGCATGATATTCTGCTTTTAGGAGTGGTGTGGAGGGCCAGGCTGAGGGTATAGGGATGAAAAGGATGGGAATAGCTGGATTTGGGCCAGAACTCTGGCTATCATAGAAGGATCATGAAGACCAGATTGGGATGAAAAAGCAGCAGGATTCAGTATTGGGTTAGACTCAGGGAATGAAGCACAGCACCATGTGTGGTTTGACGGAGGGTTTGGTCCAGAAGTGGAGGTTCTGGAGGGAAAAGGGTTGGGAACATTTTGATCTTCGGTTTAATAGGCATTTGCTAGAAATGTTCACAAGACTGGGGCAGAAGCAGATAAGAGGGAGTCGGGCGAGCCAGTCATGGGATGGTTTAGTGGGCTCCATGAGGCAGGGGCCATCACATGGATTCTGACATCTAGACACCCAGCTGGGATTCAGAGCAGGACTCAGTGGATGTCAGCAGAGAAAATGAATGAACAGCTAATGGATCCAGGCAGAAAGTTATCCTTTTTAAACAAATATCCTTGAAACATCTTTCCAATCCTAGCCTGCATTGCAGCCAAAACTGGCCAGTCCCCAGGTTCCACCTGAGGCCCACAGTTAGATGACTCAAAAAGTCCAGCCCTGTGCAACGTGTTCAGAGACCTCAACAGGGCACATCTTCAGGCAACCAGCAAAGGGCCCTTTCCCTTCTAAAAAAAGAAAACAAAAACCTCAACAGCAACAACAGCAATCCTTAAGTAAAGGCCCATTTTCCTGGGTACAGCATTACAGTGTCTGAAACTGTTTTTGGTAGGATTTAACATTTGGTCCTTAACCCTTGGGTCAGTCAGGCCTGCTATGTTGCAGAGGGTTTGACGAGACCGCTGAGCAAACGGTGATACACAGAGGTTGGACTTGGCTGGAGAAAGGGGGTGGTTCTGATACACATCTGTTTCTGGAGGAGAAAGCTCTTTCACATGCAGTCCTCTACTTCGCTGGGTTCTACTTGTGGAACCAACTTTTGTGCGTTCCCCATGACACCCTTTACCCACTTTTTATATACGAAATCCAAATTGTGCTATCGGTCAATGAATAGTCTCCAGTTCCAGGCCATGGTGCAGTGGTGCTGCTGGCTGCCCATAGTTGGCCTTTGGCCAAGTCATCAGAGCAATGTCTGTGCAGTGACTTAAGAACAGTACTTTTCAAACCCTGACCTTGGACGTGTGAAAGTGCCACTGGGCAAAGGAAATATGAGGCTGGGGTCAGTGAAGCGGCCCAGGGACCCTGTTCTCCTCTCGGGGCAGCTGCTCAGCTGCTAGGAAAGCCTGGACGGCAAAGAATTGGTTGCTTTCTAAAAAGTTTCAGAACAAAGGTTAGGCGTGGTTGCTTATACTTGTAATCCTAGCACTCTGGGAGGCCAAGGCAGGTGGATTGCCTGAGCTCATGGGTTTGAGACCAGCCTGAGCAAGAGCGAGACCCTGTCTCTAAAAATAGCTGGACACTGTTTGCAGGCACCTGTTTTCGCAGCTACTGGGGAGGCTGAGGCAAGAGCATCACTTGAGCCCAAGAGTTTGAGGTTGCTGTAAGCTCTGGCGCCTCAGGACTCTACCAAGGGCAACAAAGTGGGACTCTGTCTCAAAAAAAATAAAAAGAAAAATGAAAAGTTTCAGAGCCCCTGTTTTATTGCATTTCACCCCCTATCTTTTGTAAAAATAATGGGAAATAGCAAAAGCAAAAGTGTGACACTTCTGACACATCCAAAGTGACAGAAAGGAGAGGTCTCATAATGTAGTAAAGACGAAGAAAGATTTCACTGGGCACGCTGGAAAGAGGCACATTTTAGCTTGCTGGATTTTAGGTAGTCAGCGATGATATGAGAGGGAGAAAATGTGTAAGTAGGGAATACATATATAGAGAATGTTATGGAATGCTGGACATACATTGTTAAAGATGACAAAAAGGCAAGACTTATTGGGAATTGTGGAGTGATTGTCACTTTCTGAGAATAATGCCACTCCTTGTAACATTGTTCAGCTTTGATGCATATTTTCATGTTCGAAGGGGGCTGCCAGAATTATATTTGCTTATCATAAAAGTTATTGTGAACAATTACGGTAATACACAAATGGGTGAGAAAGAAAGAAACATTCACCTGTTATTCCAACCCCTGGGAAGCTGCTCTTAAAAACATCACTAAAGTCTGGGCGTAGTGGCTCAGGCTTGTAATCCCAGCACTTGGGAGGCCGAGGCAGGTGGATTGTCTGAGCTCACAGGTTCGAGACCAGCCTGAGCAAGAGGGAGACCTCCATCTCTAAAAATAGCCAGGCATTGTGGTGGGCGCCTGTAGTCCCAGCTACTTAGGAGGCTGAGGCAAGAGAATCACTTGAGCCCAAGAGTTTGAGGTTGCTGTGAGCTATGACACCACAGCACTCTACCAAGAGCAACCAAGTGAGACTTTATATAAAAACAAACAGACAAACAAAAATCACTGAGTATTTTTCCAAGTTTTAGTTAAACATTTAGTTGTCTGGCCCCAGCCTGGGCACTGATCCCTGCCCTGGGTTCTGAGACTATAGCACCGCGGTCCCTGTGAAGTGGTCATGATGTCCCTGTTGAGGGTACTTGTGTCATGCCTCAGGAGTCAGAGCACATGTACATCTGCACAATTAGAGAAAACAGTCGAATGTCTTTAAGGGAAATTTGACCTTTTGTATTGAAAATGGCCAGAGAGGTACAAAAACAGAGTTTGAAAAAGAAATCTTCAGTAGCTGAGAGAATCTGATGAATCGGCCTTCAGTGATTTAATTTTCAGCAAATTGACTAGAGCCCACCTGTGAGGTCCCAGCTCCTCTGCTGATGGGTATTGAGCGGGCCTAGAAGTTGTCCCATCCTCATGTGGGTAGCAGAGATTGACCAGGGCCCCCGTGTCCCTTGGGAGGAGAAATTTATAGTTCTTTCTCGTTCACCTGCCTTGGTCAGGCTGGCTAGTCTTCGGCTGAACCACAGTGTCCTTGTGAGGTGCTGGGGTTTGTCTTTCTCTTTAGAGGCCCCCATGTTCCATTGAGGTCCCTGGTTTATAGCGATAAGGACAGGGCAGGGACAGTGACTCCTCACTCCTCACCTGTGCAGCAGCACAAGTGAGGGCACAAGGGGAGGTACCAGGTGTCAGCAGAAGGGGAAATCCCACTGGGTACATCTCCATGTGGAGCAGGGAGGCTGCTGTCTGGGTACTGAGAAGACAACCCCACCAAGTACATGCGCTTCCAGCCCACAGCTGGGGGACCTCATGAGCCTGACACGAGTGGTGACGTAGCACAAGAGACTGGAGCAGGTGGCCATCCATGCCTGTGGCTTTCCATACTCCCAGCAAGAACACCCCGGAGGCTGCACGCACAGCCTGCTGTTGCTGCTGGTCTTCCCTGCCACCCTGGAGCTTGTAATACGGAGGCCTGGGTCCCTGACCAGCCCCCATTCTGGGGGCAGGTAGGGGTGGGAGGGAGGGAAGCCAAGGGGAATTCTCCCCTGCACGGATATAAAAAAGGTAAAGAGCTTGTCCTTCAAAACCCAAACCTCTGTAGTCGTTTCGGCCTTTTACATGGGCAGTGGTGGAGACCTTTTCATTATACTGGTCTGGAGGGAGGGCTGGGGTGGGTGATCGGTAAGCAGCAAGACAAGAGGCTGCAGAGAAAGGAGGCCAGGGAGAAATATCCCTTGGAAAAGTAGCTAAGGCCTTTTATTGTGTGTGTTTTATCTTATAAGTAATTGATTTAGTCACTTTTAAATAGCTAATGATTGCACACAAAAGGTTCATAATAACTAGGAAAGAGCTTTATTCTTCCCACCCCAGTCCACTCTCCAGAGGGACACACTGTTACTAATTTCTTGCCTATACAAAAAGCTTTTCCACACAGGGATGTCTCAGATCCAAGTTTAAGTTGTTTGAATTGTGATATAGACGAGTGATTTTGACACGTTCTTGTTCATCTGGGCCATCTGGGGGCCTTGTTTAAGTGCAGATGCTGATTCAGAAGGTCTGGGGCAAGGCCTGAGACTCTGTACTGCTCAACAAGCTCCTGGGCCATGCTGGTGCCACTGGTCCAGGAACACACTATGAGCAGCTGACAGTCAACCCCCTCACATATTTAGTAAAATCTGCCATTCCACCGAGGCATCCTGTGAGTTTATTCACGCCACTAACATTTATTGAGCATCTTCTTTGTCCCAGGCACTGTCCTAGGTGCTGAGGATTCAGCAAGGAAGGAAACTGACAAAGCGCCCTGCCTGTGTGGAGTTTACAGTCCAGTGGGGGAAGATAGTTAACAGTTATAACAAATCAGTTAAATTATACAGTGTCCCAGAATGAGATGGTGTTATAGGAAAAACAGAGCAGGAGAAGAGGAACTGGGAGTTCCAGAGGAAGAGGATCTGGGTGCAGAGGATGCCCAGCGAGGTAACATTTGGAATAAAGCCAGGGGGATATGGAACTATTTCCTTTTAAATTATGAATGCAGCTAAGTTTCTTGTCAGGAGAAATAAAAAGAAGAGAACTGCCATAACTTCAAGAATCGTATGAAATCAATAGGTTAGATATCAGAACTCAGAGTAGGCTCTCCTACTCTGAGAAAATGAGCCCATTGGTATACTGGGGAGAGAAATAGACTTCTGCAAGAATAGAAAGTGGAGTCTTGATTCAATTGCATTTAGATTTCACAGGACGTGGTATTTTATCAAACATTTAAATTATATACTATATAAGGATGAAATTAAATAAATAGCTACTACTTGGTACAATTAGGTTACATACATTAATGTGTCAGGTCTGTTTGCATGAGTTTGTTTTCAAGATATAACGCACCTAGCCTTTGTGAGTCTGGAGAAGGAGGAAGAAGAGAGGAGGATCTGTTCAGGACTAGAAAGAGACCCTATTGTAAAATTTTTCTACTAAGGAAGAGTTGCAATTTAAGCACATATTTTGTGGTTGGAAATGTTAGAAGCCAAAATGCCACATGAAGAATAAAGAAGTTTCCAGGTTGGCAGACAAGGCAGACTGCAGTTTGAAAATATCACTAAATGCCACCCAAAGAAGCATCATGCCAGAAAACACAAATTAGCTCCTGGAAACTCTGAGGAAAGGGGTTAATGTGAAAGAAGGGGAACAAAGGAAAGATGGGGAGGGGAAGTCCCTGGTAGACTGTCCTGCAAGGGCAGACTCCAGATGTTGGAGGACAAAAGATGCCTCATTCTCCCCCCCGCAGCTGCAGAAGCTAGAACCAGAGCAGCCTCACTTTGTCATCCCAGGGGAGCAGGGGGCCCACCTGGGGAGAAGCCCAGCACCCCTCTTTCTGGCACCCACCTCCAGGTCCCAGGAAGTCTAAATCAGATTTACTTGCCAGATCTCCCCACCCCCACTACCCTCACGGCAAAAACATTACTGCACCTGCTGACTGATGTCTGAAATTCCTTCAATAGAGGTTTTCTTTCTGAAACTGGAAGATGGGAGTTTTTAAATTCTAGTAACTGTTGAAGTAGAATCTAACAGTCAATAAACATGTTTATTGTTAAATCCTCTTCCTCTTTGACAAGAGGGAGGGGTAGAGAAAGGGGTGGACAATGAAGGGGGAGGTGGAAGGGCCATGGGGACTTCACAGCCAGCCTTCCAGGCAGGAACATTTACAAGGGCTGGGTTATTTACCTTCAGCAGTGCCACGGAGGAACCGTCACTGTGTGGGGAGGAATTTCTGCCCTGCACATCTGTGCGCTCGCCCAGCGTAGCGGGAACTCTGCCACTCAGACATATGATTCACATCAACTGTGTTTTTCATGAGTTTAGAGACTTTTTTTAAGCAAGGCTGACATCATTATGAAGGAAGATTTTTCTCATAGGTTCCATCCGAGGTACCACTGGAAATGGCACCAGGGACGACCTTCAGAAGTTGCTTTTTTTCCCTCCCCTCTTCCACACATAGGTGAGTGAGGGGACTTTCTAACAGGGATTAAAACAAATAGTGCTTCATTTTTGTCTGATTTTAAATGTAATCATTCTTCATGGGAAAAGTTTTGGATAAAAGAACAGTATAAAATGAAGAGAAGTTAATTACTTAATAAAATTAAAACTCAGAATGATCCTTGCTTACCTTTCTTCTTACCTCCTTTCTTCCCCCCCCAAACATTAACATGCCATGATTTATTTCAAAATTTCAGATGGTATTGTTAGTGCCCCATGTTTTGTAATTATAAAAATGTTTACTTGAGGTAAAAAAAATTGGTAAAAACAAATCCGACAGCCAAACGAAATAAACTGGGAAAAAGTCTTCTTGGGGAATACATGAAGCATTTTGTTGAGTTTACCCTGTGTTTATAGTTTTATATCTTTCTTTTCCTTGCTTGGCACTATGACCACACGTATCGTAAGTTTTTGTCATAGACTGTTAGAACTTTAAGAGAGAGAATGCTGTTTTGGCTGCTGTTTTTGCACATCTGGATGAAGCCCAGACCCAGGAGACAGTGTGACACTGAAAGCCCACAGCCTGAGGCTATCCTGTGGACTGGACTCTCAGTCCAGCTCGTCGATAGCAGAGCAGGGACTTGGCGACTGAGCCTAGGATGAAGAATAAATCAGTTCAGATACAGTTAGGGAAGAGCAGGAGCCATCAGGGAGCTTTGACTCCCCATTCATTTCCAAGAGGTGGCAGCAGCCAGAGGAAGTCTGAGATGTGACTCCTGGAAAGTAGGGGTTACCTCCTGAGGTCGGTCAAAGGTTGCTCCAAAGCTTGACACTCTCTCTCCACATAGCTGCGGTTACTTAATGGTTTGCAATGTGGATATTCATTTTGGTGCCAAGAAGGCTCAGCTGAGTAGGTTTGGGCTCAGTAGACTGACATTTTATGAGGAGAAGGGAGGCAGTTGGGGTTGGGGAGCTCCGTGAGGTATGAGAACAGCCTGCTTTGCCAGTGACTCTTTTGGTTGTTCAACCTCCACTGCCCCAATGTACTTACTCATGAAAACCTCCCAGAAATATGGTGGGTCTTGAGCTGGCTGCAGCTTAGTAGAGTGGTGTGAGCTCAATGACTGAAACTTGTTAGTGTGTGACCTTGGGCAAGTCATCTGCTATAAGTGAGCATCAAACTTCCTGCAAAATGGTGATAATTATGGTTACATATATGATTGTGATTACCTATCAGGACTATAGAAAACTGTTGTACTGTGCTTGGCATATGGTTGGCACTTGATACCATTACTTGAAACGGTTGGCACTTGATACCATCACTGTACTTAAAACTGATAACAGATGTGAGAATCATTAAGGAGGTGTGACACATGCCTAGGAAAGGGAATGGAGGGGAGTGCTCAAGCTGCCATTATGTGATGGGACAAAGTTATTCCTGTGGATGTGACCACAATCTTTCTACCTTTGGTAGCCAGTCAGAGAGAATCCCCTGAGCCAGCTTATACTCTACACCCTTCTCCCGCCCCCAACCTTTCTTACTGGGAGTGAGGCTACATCAATCTGTCCAATCAAATGTGAGGGAGGTGGTATAGGGGGAGTTGCAGGGGGCTGGTGAGTGTGGACAGCAGCGTGCAGGTGAGAGGGGAGTGGACATGACAGATGTCAAACAGAGGTCCTAACATGCTGCTGTGGGCTGTGTTTATGGATCTCCTTTGATATTTTTCAAGAGATGAATAAAAAAGGCATTTCTTTTTGTGGTAAAATATATATAATAAAATTTACCCTTTAAACCGTATTTAGGTGTACAATTCAGTGGTGTTAAGTACATTAACAATGTTGTATAATCACTGCCACTACCCACATCCAGAACATTTTCATCATTTCAGACAGAACCTCTCCTATCTATTAAAAAATAAATCCCATAGGGCCGGGCATGGTGGCTCACGCCTATAATCCTAGCACTCTGGGAGGTCGAGGAGGGAGAATTGCTCGAGTTTAGGAGTTCCAGATCAGTATAAGCAAGAGTGAGACCCCATCTCTAAAAACGCCTGGGCATTGTAGCAGGTGCCTGTAGTCCCAGCTACTTGGGAGGCTGAGGCAAGAGAATTGCTTGAGCCCAAGAGTCTGAGGTTGCTGTGAGCTGTGGTGCCATGACACTCTACCCAGGGTGATAAAGTGAGGCTCTGTCTCAAAAAAAAAAAAAATCCTACCCCAAGCCCCTGCCTGGTAACCTCTATAACCTCGATTCTACTTTTTGTCTCCATGAATTTGCTTATTTTATATTCTAGGCACCTTATATAAGTACAATCATACAATATTTGTCTTTTGTGTTGGGTTTAGTTCACTGAAGGTAATGTTTTCAAGGTTCATCAATGTCAGTGGTTCTCAACCTTCCTAATGCCGTGACCCTTTAATACAGTTCCTCGTGTTGTGGTGACCCCCAACCATAAAATTATTTTCATTGCTACTTCATAACTGTAATTTTGCTACTGTTATGAATCGTAATGTAAATATCTGACATGCAGGATGTATTTAGGTGACCCCTGTGAAAAGGTCATTCCACCCCCAAAGGGGTCGTGACCCACAGGTTGAGAACTGCTGAGCTACGTAGCATGTATCAGAATTTCATTCCTTTTTAAGGCTAAGTAGTATCTCATGATATGTACAGTCATCCCTTGATATCTGCTGGAGATTGGTCCCAGGACTTCCATACCAAAAGCTGAGGATGCTCTATTCCTTTATAGTAGTAGACACCACTACTACTATACTTGTAGTATCTAATACAATATCAATGCTATGCAAAAAATGATTATTTTGTTTTTGAGACAGAGTCTCACTTTGTTGCCTTGGTAGAGTGCTGTGGCATCATAGCTCACAGCAACCTCAAACTCTTGGCCTCAAGCGATTCTCTTGTCTCACCCTCTTGAGTAGCTGGGACTACAGGTGCCTGCCACAATGCCTAGTAATTTTTAGAGATGGGGTCTCGCTCTTACTCAGGCTGGTCTTGAACCTGTGAACTCAGGCAATCCACCAGCCTCAGCCTCCCAAAATGCCAGGATTATAGGTGTGAGCCACTACATCTGGAAAAAGTATTATTTTTTTATTTGCTTATTTTTTTTTTGAGACAGAGTCTCACTATGTTGCCCTCGGTAGAGTGCTGTGGCATCACAGTTCACAACAACTTCAAACTCTTGGGCTTAAGTGATTCTCTTGCCTCAGACTCCCAAGCAGCTGAGACTACAGGTGCCCGCCACAAGGCCTGGCTATTTTTTTTTTTTGTTATAGTTGGCAGGCCCCCACTGGATTCGAACCCACCAACTCCAGTGTATGTGGCTGGTGCCATAGTCGCTGAGCTACAGGTGCCGAGCCTTATTCGCTTTTTAAAATTGTTGTACTGTTATTAAAGACAGTATTTTTGATCCCTGGTTGGTTAAATCCCTGATGAAGAACCTACAGATATGGAGGACTGAAAGTATAGCCATATATTGTTTATCCATTCATTTGCTGATGGACATTTGGGTTGTTTCCACCTTTTGGCTATTGTGAATAATGCTGCTATGGACATTGGTGTTCAAGTATCTGTTTGAGTCCCTGCTTTCATTTTTTTTGCTATGTATCGAGAAGTGGAATTGTTGGATCTTATTGTAATTTTGTGTTTAACTCGGTAATTCCTCTTTGGCTTTGTTCTTTTTGTTTCTCCAGTTCTTTTGTTCTGTTATGGTTACTCCCCCTCTTTATTTCATGCCATTGATTTGTTGGAGAAACTGAATTATTTGTCTCTAGAGAATGATCCACAGTTTAGATTTATTTGTTGCCTACTCATGGTGCTATTTAATTTGTCCTCCATCCACCATATTTCCTGTAAACTGGAAGTTAAATATAGAGTCTTGATTGCATTCTGGCTCGTTTTTGACAGGAATAGTCCATAGGGGTAGTTTGCTCTGAGAATGAAATTCTGTGACATTTCTTTCTTTCTTTCTTTCTTTCTTTCTTTCTTTCTTTCTTTCTTTCTTTCTTTCTTTCTTTCTTTCTTTTTTTTTTTAAATACATGTATTTTATTATTCTTCATTACATTATTTCCCCCCCCCCCCCACCCATCCGTGATAAGACAGAATTGATTTACAGAAAAGAATACAGAAAACACCAAAGCTCCTGGTAGTAGGAGAGATTTCAAGTAGGGAGAGAGAAGCTCTCTCCGTTCCTCTCCCGGTCTTTCCCCGTC
>CAUYRH010091170.1:0-10474 GCA_963574655.1 Perodicticus potto
TGTCACCCTGGATAGAGTGCTGTGGCATCACAGCTCACAGCAACCTCCAACTCCTGGGCTCAAGCAAGTCTCCTGCCTCCGCCTCCCAAGTAGCTGGGACTCCAGGCGCCCGCCACAACGCCCGGCCATTTTTTGGTTGCAGCCGTCATTGTTGTTTGCGGGCCCGGGCTGGATTCAAATCTGCCAGCTCAGGTGTACGTGGCTGGCGCCTTAGCCCATTGAGCCACAGGCACTGAGCCTGCACCTTAGGTTGTACATTAGTCTAGATCTACTGCCCTCATGAGATTAAAACAAAACTGGCCAAACCAAAACAAATAAACTAGACCCTGGGCCCACAAAGAAAGAGTCTTAGCTGATGATGCCTCTTCAGACTTTTCCTTTCATACAAAAAATGGGCAATTAAACATGTTAAAAGTAAATCTAGAATAGGGTTTAGATTTCCTGATGCCCTCAGGAAAGTAAAGGGAGAAAAAATGAGATCATAAAATTAACTAAACAGAAATCCTAAAAATTCACAAAGAAGAAAAACACACATTCATGCTTATAGCACCCCTACAGAATAAAGGTGCTCTTGCCAAGCATGGGAGAATGGCAATGTTCCTGCTAGTATAAGTGAAGGCAGTGGGGCAGGAAGAAGGGGGGCAGATGACACAGAGTGAACAGCAAAGTTGCGGCTGCCGTTTTGGATGGCCAATTATTCATTAGGGGATTCTAACCAAGGACAGGACACTGGAGGGAGACTACAGTTGAGTCTGTTTTCAGCAATTCTATCGTTAGATTTTTAAGTAAAGGATCTCAAAATACCCTTATAAAAGACAAGCAATGATGCCCCAGGGAAAGATAAGAGCAGGGAAAACCAAAAGCTTTGTTACTACTTATCAAACAATAGCTTTTAAACTTGATCTGCCCTGAAGACTCTCTTCCGAACACATTTCAAAGTTTTCTCTCCCAAAGCCTCTCTTGATAAGGGCTTGGTTTGGTTTTGCTTTTAATTCTAGCCAGGATGCTTATATACTCTTTACCTTGCTCTTTCTCACCTTAACCACTGGTCTTTCCCCTGCTCAGAATGTCAGGGCATTCTGAAGTTTAGCCAGACCTCACTGTTCCTATGATCTCAGAGGTCTTCTCCTTCACCTCCTACTAACCAATATTTACTTTGCAAGGCAGGATAGTGGAAAAATTGGAGGATCCAAAATTATAGGACCTAGTCTACTACCAGGAGCTTACAAGATGAACCCAGGAAGTCTGGACAAGGATACTTCTCAGTGCAGCAAGGAGCTATTCAGTCCAGTAGTGATGGATCAGGGAGAATGTGATTCTAGGATGCAGCAGTAAGGGAAAGAAGAGTCACGGTCATGGGAAAGGTAAAAATGTATTCTATTTACACTAGAAAAACAGATTCTAAGTCTATCACAGAAAGGTCATTGACATTTCCTGAGAGGACAACCAGGAACTGTTAGCAAAGTGTAAACAGGGAGGTGTGTTTCCTCATTAGGGTAGAAGGAGGGACTCAACTCAGACATTAATCAAGAGGGGATGCTTAGAACAACAGAACTTCTTATGGCTGAGCTTGGACTGGAAATTGTTTTGGGGAGGTTGTGGTGAGGGGAATTACAGGATAACGGGAAGGCAGAGAAAATAAGAAGTGATTTAGGTGCTTTGAGCCAGTTGAATCTGATGGAACAGGATGTTTCCACAGCACAGTACAAAAAGCATTGCTTTGACCTTGATGTCTGTAGACTGGATTAGGTATAATCAGAGCCACAGTTTGGGGGCAGGGAGAATTCTCTATAAGGCAACACTCCGCAGCCCAGGAAGAGGGCCTAGTTACATGGCCTATGAGTCAGAGTATTTCTTTCTGTATCATAGAGAGGCCGTTGCTGGCTGAGAGAAGCAATTTAGAAACAAGTGCCCCTTTCTTCCCAATAGCTGAAATCAAATGGTCTAGGTGTGCTGGGTACATACCAGGGTTAAGCAATGGGTCAGATGTGAATTGCTGGCCTGAAATGAACAGATAGAACACTTCAACTTGTAACCAGTCTCCCTAATATAACTCTCATGTTCTTCCCCAAAGAAGTAAGAGTTAGCAGAAGGCATTGCCCATCAGTTAGCCTGCAAATACATTTTGTTATTTCTAGCCAGGAGGTGCTGAGGAAATACAGAGATAAATTTACTTTCCTAGAATAGAGCAAGTTTTTCTAACTGAAAGCAAATAGAACTGGATGCAGATCACACCTATAATTCCAACACTTTGGGAGGCTGAGGCAGGAGGCTCACTTGAGCCCAGGAGTTTGAGACTAAACTGGGTAACATAGTAAGATTTCATCTTTACAAAAATAAAATAATAAGCTGGTCATGGTGGAATGTGCCTGTAGTCCTAGCTACTTAGGAGACTGGATCATTTGAGCCCAGGATGTGGAGGTTGCAGTGAGCTATGATCATGCCACTGCACTCCAGCTTGGGCAACAGAGTGAGACCCTGTCTCTTAAAAAACAAACAAACAAAAAGTACATTGCTAGGACTCAGGCTGATAGCCAGTCATGTTGTCTTCATCTACTTCAATTTCTTGTACACAGGGCACCTAAAGGGCATTTGAAGTACTCTGACTTATTCAGCCAGTAAAGCCAGTTTTATGGGTAGATACTAAAGTCTGCCCAAGTTCTTTCACTTTCTCTGTCTTCCTTCTCCCCATTTGATCTTTGATTCTTTTTTATTTTTATTTTTGGGGGGGCAAAGATGAGTCCTTTGATTCTATTAAGCATACTATTATTTCTACAAATGCCACATCTTTTGTTTTTCTGTGGTCATCGCCCTCTAGCTGGCCCAACTTTTTGTTTCTTACTTCATAAAAGCATCCAACCTGTTCAGCTTCTCAGATAAGAAGGTTCTGCCAGGTCAACAATGGAAAAAAACCAGTTTCACCCGGCAGCTAAGTTCTCTTATTTGTGCCAAATATGGGCTTGGGAATTCCTTGCCTTTGAATATTTGTGTTCAAATTCATACACTCCAGATTGTGTTTCTTTGCTCCTGGGATTCCACTTCTCTGCATCTGAGCAACCTGTTTAGCGTTTATCTTGGACTCAAACATCACCAAGAAAAATCTCCTACTTGAGGAGGCAATTAGATTGCTTAAGCCCAAGAGTTGGAGGTTGCTGTGAGTTATAATGCCATAGCACTCCATTGAGGGTGATAAAGTGAAACTATGTGTCAAGAAAGAGAGAGAAGAAAAGAGAGAGAGAGGGAGAAAGAAAGAGAAAGAAACAGAGAGGAAGAGAGGGAGAGGGAGGAAGGGAGAAAGGAAGGGAGGGAGGGAGAGAAAGAGAGAAAGAGAGAGAGAGAGAAAGAGAGAAAGAGAGAAAGAGAGAGAAAGAAAGAAAGAAAGAAAGAGACTCTAAATAGTCACTAACACGAAAGCTCTCCTATTACCCTGCTACAGGGTCAATTTCAGTCATTTTAGAAAATCTCTTCCTAATCTAAATTCTGCTTCAACCCATTTCCTTTATCTTCCTCAGGAGCTATGATAAACTGCTCCTCTTGATCAGAGTCAAGTGGAGTACTGATAACATCATTAGCTGCCCTCCTCTTTAGTCCCAATCTCAATCCTTGTTTACATTTTTTTCCTTCCTCCAAAATTTCTCATCCTAGGGTAATTTTATTACTTTCTTAGGGGTTTCTCAAGTGGCTCATGGGCCCCTTATGATAAAGTGCATAAATCTGTAATTTAGTAAAACTCTGTCAAACTCTGCCTGTCAGAGGTGAATATGAAAGGCAAGGGAGGAGAAGATGGAACTAAAATAGAGGCAAGGTACACATGCATCTCTCCAGCCCAGACAGATGGAAAAGTACTGAATTATTGAACAATATACTACACCTTTCCTTCCATGGAAATAAAAATGCTTCAACTAGGAGCCACTACTTAGCAAGACAGAAAAAGTAAGGTACAGACAGGAAAACTAAGGTACAGGCAGGGTAGGAACTTGTCCAAAAAAAGAGTTGTCAAGCTTTATTTGAGGCACAATCTCACTTTGTCACCCTCGTTAGAGTGCCAATGCATCACAGCTCACAGCAACCTCACACTCTTGGGCTTGAGCGATCCTTTTGCCTCAGCTTCTTTAGTAGCTCGTACTACAGGTGCCTGCCACAACACCTGGCTATTTTTAGAAACAGGGTCTCGCTCTTGCTCAGGCTGGTCTTGAACTCCTGAGCTCAAGCAATCCACCTGTCGTGGCCTCCCAGAGTGCTAGGATTACAGGTATGAGCCACCTTTCCTAGCCCCCAAGCACTTCTCTTAACACCCAGCCCAGAGCTCTGCCTACCCTAATTCTGACTCTCATTATTATAGTAAAGTTGGGCAGAAGTAGAAGAGATAAGACCTGAGGGATGATAGATTAAACGATGGATGGACCCAAACAGCAAGGTGAAGGAAGCTCACCATACTTTCACCATGCTGAAAAACTTGGGTGTCAGAGTTAGTGTCCATTTTCCATCCCTGATGTCACTGAGATCTCAGGCCTCAATGTCCATTTCCTTTATAAAGATAAGTGGTTTACTCATAGAGGAATTCAGCTAAACCAGAATAAGAAAAAGCATTGAAAGAACTGCTTTGGAGGGGTGGCACCTGTGGCTTAGTGGGTAGGGCGCAGGCCCCATATACCGATGGTGGCAGGTTCAAACCCAGCCCTAGCCAAACTGCAACAAAAATCGCCGGGCATTGTGGTGGGTGCCTGTGGTCCCAGCTACTCGGGAGGCTGAGGCAAGAGAATCACCTAAGCCCAAGAGTTGGAGGTTGCTGTGAGCTGTGTGACCCCACGGCACTCTATGGAGGGCAATAAAGTGATACTCTGTCTCTATCAAAAAAAAAGAACTGCTTTGGAAATAGATGCTTTTTAGCAGCAATCGTTATCCCATCTTAAGATTCTAATGGCAGATTCATCCTCCAGTAGAAGTTAGAATCATAACAAATAAGCATATGTGTTGTTGGGGAAATTAAACAGACACATATCTAGGTTAAGAAAATTAGATACTGGAAGAAAACCAAATGAATAAAACTAGGTCAAACGTGGGACCTACAATTGTGGCAGTATGTATGTAAATTTAGAAACTGCAGAAACTAGCAGTGTGTCTCTGAGGTCCTCACAATGATGCTGCAGTTTTTTGCTACAGCTGAGAAAATATTTCTCATTAAAAAGGAGTGAGAATGAGCTCATACATGCTGGAGTGAAAGCATAGTCACACCCACCCACCAATATTAAAATGTGTATTTTTCTTCCCATCTTGGGAAATTCAACTTTGGCTAGAATAATCAACTTTGCTACATTAGTCAACTAACCAGCTGGGAACTCTGGTAACTTTGTTCACTGCTCCAAGAAGACTCCTCCCCCTAAAGAGGTGGACATATTTGTAACACAGCAAAGAGAATACTGGACTTTAAAAATAAAGACATAAAGACATCTTGCTGTCTCCTTTCTCTGGCTATGGTACTAAGTATATTTCATTTTTCCCTCTTCAGTATCTTCTTCATTTTAACAAAGAATATTTCTTCTCTTTGTATCATATCTCAATATGAGCTCCCACTACTCCTTTATCCATAAAGGAGTTTTATTTTACTTCATAGCACTTATCACCACCTACAATATGTAGGATGATTTACTTATAGACCATGGCCCCCATTAAGTTGTAAGTTAAATGAACACATGGACTTAGTCATTACCATATCTCCAGTGCCTACAATAGTATCTGGGAATTGATAAACACCTAAAGTATCTGCTAAAGGAATGAATGAATGAATAAATGAATGTGCAGGCTGCTGTCCTACCATAATTTTCACTTCCCACCAACACCACATTCTAATCTATGGGTATTCAATCATGTGGATTTAAGATGCTAATTGATCTACATGCCACCACGAAGCCAAGTCTCTCTATTGTCTGCTGAACTCTGTGTGCTCTCTCCCCACTTTGCAGCCAGCAGTAAGCATCCCCTACCTTACACATTCTGCCTATGTCCCACTTGCCAGCTCCCAGCCCTTCCATAGTGCCTCCAAGGGACACAGGTAGTTTGTTAAGATGGCTTTAAAAGGTTTATATGCCTTGCCCTTGTCCATGCTAACTAGAACTCCAATTAGCAAATGAAAAGTACTGCCAGAACCCAGGCAGATAGTCACAGCCAGAGAAACTCTAACTTTCTTGTAGAGTTACTCTTGATATTTATCTCCTTATAAGCTCAACATGCTTATAGTTCCATGTTGGCCTAGACTCTTGATCTTTCACTGTACTGTCATTTCATAATAAATAATGGTTGGCTTAACTTCTCATTTCCCAACCACCCAAATATGTTCCCTAAAGTCTACCACCTCAAGAATCACTCAGGAAGTGAAAGTGCTATGAAATAAAATAAAACTCAGAGGCTGGGCACAGTGGCTCTTGCCTGTGATCCCAGACTCTGGAAGGCCAAGGCAGGCAGATTGTCTGAGCTCACGAGTTTAAGACCAGCCTGAACAAGATCAAGACCCTGTCTCTGAAAAATAGCTGGGCATTGTGGCAGTCGCCTATAGTCCCAGCTACTTGGGAGGCTGAGGCAAGAGAATCGCTTGAGCCCAGGAGTCTAAGGTTGCTGTGAGCTATGACGCCATGGCACTCTATCAGGGGCGACAAAGTGAAATTCTCTCTCAAAACAAAACAAAACAAACAAAAAAAACCCCTCAGTATGGGTTACCAAAATACTAAGCAAAAATGTCTTTTCTAGGATTTTATGAAACCCAAAAAAGGCTAGTAGTGTCCTTCTACTTGGTCCTTTACATTCCTAAAGAGAATGTAAAGAGAAACCCCCACCTAGTCTGAGGTACATATATCCTCATACTAAGCCAGTTCTCTCTCTCTCTATTAATCCTAAACTGACTAATCAATCCCAACTAATCAATCAGCCACCTCCATCCAATGTGTGCCAAATGATAGGTATCTGACTTTTCATTAATGAGATCAACAATGGTGAATAGGGAAAACTGGTAAAGTTCTGTAAATTGTGCAGTGATATTTAAGGAGTTAACTTTTCAAGCGAAAGAAACCAGGTTTTTAATGTGTACCAGATACCTTGGTCTTCCTTCTGTCCTGATTGAGGGATATTCATTATAGAAGGGAAATGTTACCTGTGGGATACTTTGAGTTTTATTTTTCATGCCATTGCCACTAACTGGGGGAATGAGTTACACTCTTCCCTAAAATTTTCTTCCTAGGACCTGACAGACTATCAGTTTTATTCCCCTGCTTCCCTTTACTTCTCTCCAATTAGATTTTCCTTTCCATAACAGGATCTTCAGGAATCTTCTCTTTATCTTTCTACTTTATACTATAAGTATGCTTAAGCTTTGCTTCCTCTTGCCTCAGAATATTTGCCCCAAACTCAAGTCTCTTCTGTCTTGCTTCATTTGAGTTGCTATCTCAACTTACAGCACATTCCTGTTTGAGTTCTAGATCTTTATCCAAAGAGCCACACAGGCTTTTACTTAGATCAAAGTTGAGTTCCTCTTTATAACCCACAAATGAGGTTAATCAGAACATAGGAGAATGGCAAAGGAAGTAAAAATGAAGTAGAGAAATAATTCCAAACTGTATCTTAGGAGATCTAAATCCTCATTTCTTGTCTGCCATGATCTTAACTAACATCAAGCAATAAATGCTGAAAACAACAACCCCCATGCAGCACTGGGTAAGTTACTAAACCTCTCTTTGCTTCTGTTCTCCCATCTGTCAACCAAGAAAAATACTGCTTGCTCTTTGGATCCTAAAAGTATTAGAACAAAGAAAGCTTTCCTCCTTAAAAACAAAACAAAAACGACAGTATCTTAACATAATGCCAAAAAAAAAAAAAAAAAAAAAAGTCAAAATGCATCCCTTGACAAACAAAAAACAGAGATCCAGCCCTGGTATCAGAGGTTAATCATGATACCAGGTTACTATATAACCAGAAATCTGGGCTAGAACTGTGGCTCTAAATTAGCTCTGGCATGCCCAAATACAGTGCAGGTGCCAAGCACAGCATTGCAGATTATACAACAAAGGTCTCCCCCACCCCCAAACTAGAAAGTTTACCAGATGCTACCACCAGGATCCAGCCATGGCAATAAGGAGCTTAAAGGTGCTGATTACACTTAAGGATGGCTCATCCAGATTCCCTGTGCAAAAGTTAAGCTCTCTACCAGGGTAAATCATTGGTTCTATTCTCTTAGATTTCCTAAGTCTATCCTCTTGGTAGCGTTCCAAACCCCTGAAAGATAAGGATCTGCACCTGAACTCTGGAGCATGGCTCCTTACCTGCCACTATCTCTAGGTTGTCAGCCACGGTTACTTTACCTATTTTCAACTTGTTTCTGCATCTTATGCTCCAGGAGGGACAGATGGCAGAAAGGTACTCTTTCATTTTGAAGCCAGCTTTCCCTACATTTTTCCTTTATTGCTTTCCACCCACATAAATTTCCCTTTAAAAGCGTATGTCATTTTCTGGCCCTTTCAATTCTCACACCCCACCTCACTGAGTTCCCTTAAATTCTCCACACTTTCTCCCTCCTCACTTGCAGTTCGCCTTGCCTCCCTCAGGGAGTTTCTCCATTCCTTTTCGGGTGTCCTTCTTCACGTCATATTCCCTCCGCAGTACGACTCCAGTCTCATCTTCTTTCCCTTCCCCAGGACACCTCCGCAGTAGGCGACCCCCTCACCACAGCGGGCGAATGTCTCCTGGCCTCCGCGCCGCCTCCCACCTCGGCTCCCTTCCCTCGCCTCTCAGAGCCTGGACCTCCCCGTCCGCCCCGGTTCTCCAAGATCTCCCCAAGGCGACCCTCCGCCTCTCCTCGGTCCACTCACAAGAGGCCGGAGCAGGTGGTGCAGACGAAGCTGCCTACGGTGATGTCCACGTAGGTGACCCCGCGCTGGGCGCACTCGAAGCAGTGTCGATTCCCGGCCTGGCTGCAGCCGCCCAATTCCCGCACTCTGCGGCACCACACCTCTGAGGCCGCCTCCGCCTCAGACTTCCCTCCGCCGGCCCCGCCACCCGGGGCTGGGCCCTTCTTTGCCGCCATCACCATTGCTGCTCACGGTCTTCCCGCAAATCAGCAAATGCCCCTTCAACCACTGCTACCTTCCCGCCTCCTCGGCCGCCTTCGCAATCCCGGCTCCCGTGACAGAAGCCGGTGGCTTCCGCGCGAGACTCCACCACCCCCGGCACACCGCCCTGCCTCGCCTGTTCTGCACGATAATTGGCTAGTCTTCTCCTACCTCCTTACTCTGATTGGTCTGACCTGGGACGGTCCCCGATTGCTGGAGCCACTAATGCCACGCCCCACTGCCTTCAGAGTTCTGGTCTCTCCGATTGGCCGACAGGGACTCGAGCCGCGAGAATTCTGTGTGCCCTTTGCTTGTCCCCGCCCCCTCTCACCACCTCCTTCACTAAGGCCCGCTTCCCTGCTTGGATTGGTAAGACCTCTGCACTAGGGCTCCGACGTTAACTCTGATTGGCTGTCAAAACTGCAAAGTTAGCGCGCGAGACCCAGAGGAGGTGCCCGCTCACGCGCAACTCTCGCCCTCCCGACAGGTGATGTTAATTCCCGCCAAATTTAAAAGGCCTTTTTGAGACTGTGCAAAGTGGCACACAAAGCAGAAGAGATGTGGCAAGTGGGGCCGAGGGAGGAGGGGAAAGAAGAGAACTCTCAAGGAAGAAAGGGAGAAGGAGTGCTTTATTAACACTATTTCATTAACTCCTACCCAGCCATAGGTGGAATCCTCATTTTTTTTTTTTTCTTTTCTCTGCAGTTTCTGGCTGGGGCTGGGTTTGAACCTGCCACCTCCGGCACATGGGGCCGGCGCTCCACTCCTTTAAGCCATAGGCACCGCCCAGGAATCCTCATTTTAAACAGTTTTATGTTCACAACTTGCAAAAGATCACACAACAGGTATGAGGCCCAGGATTTGAATCCGTCTGAGTCTTCTGACTTTAGAAATCCTGCTTTTAACCACCATACTAGGTGGAATAGTATTCAGTTATTTATTTTATACACACTTATTGTCTACTAGGTTTCAAGAACATCTTAGACACTGGAAGCACAACAGTGAACCAACCCAAATTCCTATCCCTAGGAATTTAGTGGGGGACGGGGGGGGGGGGAGGGGAAGGAGACACTAAACAAATTGAAAAATCATCAGTTAGTGATAAATTATATGCAGGGAATTGAGTCAAGTCTTGGAAAAGAGAACAACTTATTGGCTCGGCGCCTGTGGCTCAACGGGCTAAGGCGCCAGCCACGTACACCTGAGCTGGCGGGTTCGAATCCAGCCCGGGCCCGCCAAACAACAATGACGGCTGCAACCAAAAACTGGCCGGGCGTTGTGGCGGGCGCCTGTCGTCCCATCTACTTGGGAGGCGGAGGCAGGAGACTCGCTTGAGCCCAGGAATTGGAGGTTGCTGTGGGCTGTGATGCTACAGCACT
>CAUYRH010091171.1:0-34205 GCA_963574655.1 Perodicticus potto
TATATAGTGATTAAGAAAATGCTATGAGGACTATCTCTCACAGTACGATCAAAATGTTTCTGATTGTATATGAAGCACATTCTGCCCTATGATTGCACCAATGTACACAATTATGATTTAATAAAATTATTAAAAAAAAACTATCATATCACATAAAACAAAAAATTGTCACAGTCAAGAGGAGACTGAGGAGGTAAGGCAAGAAAATCTAATGTGGTCTCCTGGTAGAATCTTAAAAGAGAAAATAGTTCTTAGGCAGATACTAAGGAAATAAGAATAAAGTACAGCTTTTATTTATAATCATATGCCTATATTGATTTACTAATTGCAACAAATGCAGCAACCTAATATAAGATGTTAAGGAAAATTGAGCCCAGGGTATATGGGAACTTAGTGTACCACCTTCTCAATTTTTCTGTAAATCTAAAAGTGTTCTGACAAAGTTTATTTACAAAATTTAGAAAGTAATGAAAAATGGTGAGTGATTGCTAATGGTCACAGGGTTTCTTTTGGGTATAATGAAAATGTTCTAAAATTGATCGTGATGATGATGGTGTAATTTTGTGAATATAGTTGTCCTTTGGTATCCATGGGGGATTAGTTCCAGGACTCATTTCTAGATTACTTATAATACCTAATGCAATCCAAGTGCTGGGTAAGTAGTTGTTATATGTTTAGGGAATAAGGACAAGAGAAAAATAGTCTATGCACATTCAGTATAGATGCAAATATTTTTCATCTGTGGCTGGTTATCTCCACAGATGTTGAACCCATGGATATGGAGGGCTGGCTGCACACTGAAAATCAGTTAATTATGCATTTAGATGGGTAAATTGTGTAGTATGTGAACTGTGCTCAGTAAAGCTATTTTAAATGAAAAGGTTAAGTGATGAATCCACTCACTTCGTCGGTGGTGTTCTGGAGCCAGTTGGCTCACACCAGCAGTTTTAAAAGCTGATTGTTAAAAACAATCATCATTGAAAATTATTAATATATGGGTGTACAATTAAGCTTATTAGGTTTCCACTAATATTTGCTTTTAACTTAATTGTACACCCATATATTTATAGTACACCCATAGTATTTATCTTCACTCATTCTTTATGAGGTTTTTGTTTCTAGTCCTTATTTTAAACATCAGTAGCCTGAAATCAGTCCTATTGGTAGCATTTACACCACAGAAATCTGCAAATGAGGCCTCCATTTTGATGTTTTGGTGATTGCTAAAAAAGGAATGAAAAAACTGCTAACAAAGCTGACAATGCAGACAAATCCTAAAAGTGTGTCCTTTTTTTTCCTTTCTTTCTTTTTTTTTTTTTTTTTTTTTTTTGAGCCAGAGCCAGAGTCTCATTCTGCCACCCTGGGTTGAGTGCCGTGGCATCATAGCTTATAGCAACCTCAAACTTTTGGGCTCATGAGATCCTCCTGCCTCAGACTCCCAAGTAGCTGGGACTACATGCACCTGCCACAATGCCCCCCTTGTTAGTTTTTCTATTTTTAGTAAAGATGAGGTCTCACTCTTGCTCAGGCTCATCCTGTAGGGAGGCTCAGGTGGGTGGATCGCCTGAGCTCAGAAGTTCAAGAAAAGTGAATCCTCTTGATAGCTGTTTAATTGTGACTAAGCAGAAAAAGCTGAGAAACATTCTTCCGGTATTCAGTTCAGCAAGGAAGTCATTCACAGCACTGAAGAACAAGTGAAGTTCTGACATGCTCCTCGCTATTCCACTCACTCAGTAATGCAAGAGAAATTATAACCCAACGTTCACATCTGACCTACGCTGGTTCAGCATTTACAACCTTAAGGTGGTGACAGATGGACATGAGAGTTTGGCAAAAATCAACAAAAGCATTTGGGGGCCATGTGTAGTTTATAATAAAGCATATCATACATTTAATATTATTTGTAAATTGTGCACTATACATCCTTTCTACTGGTAAAATTTATAATAACATGTATAAATGTGTTTATACTTCACATTGTTTTGACAGCCAGTCATTATATGTTGATATTCACAGCCCTAGTTCTGGAGCTAAGACTAGAATTCATATGTACTTGATTGTTAGTTCACTATAATTTTCACTAATCCAATAGACTTCTTTCATGATTTTAATATTTTTAACAGCTTTGTTTACATGATGAAACAATCCAATCCAAAGTGAAGTGCTTTGGAGAATTCAAAATTAGAATAATTTATAACTTGATGATGACTGCAGTAAATGTAACTAGTACTCAGGATTTTGTTGTTGCTAACAACCCAACACAAAATGGAGCAAAATCAATGGGCAAAGCTTGGCCACCCTCAGAGGGAGAGATGTGAAAGCAGGAGCTCCTGTTCTCATAGAGTTGAAGCTTAAACTAGGAGGAGGAAAAGAGGAGTAGAGAAGAGGAGACATATAAATAACTTTAATTCAAGACTCAGGGAAACATCTTACACAAGAGAATTAGAACAAAGTAACAGAATCCAGGAGAACACAATATTGAACACAATGGAAAAAAATGAAAACAAAGGCTTAAATTATTTCCAGTAACAACACTGTTTGCTTTCATTTCTAGCTTTCCCCATAATTATTGAAGTTAACTAACTGGTAGGAATTCTTGATTTTATAAAATTCAATGAAGAGTTTAAGTTACAAAGCCTTCAGGATACAAATATAATGCTATTATGTTTTCTTACAGAAAGACATTATTTTCAAATTAATTTTACACTTGACCTTCTGATAAAAATTGTTTTAAAAATAAACTTCTTTACCTTCAGGTTCCAGCATTTTAGGGATTTTTAATTCTTGTTCTGCAATTCTGAAGGCCTCTTCCAGATTGTCTTTGCTGGACCTGTGCTTCACACTCCTCAGGTCAATAAGGTCTGGTCTCAAGGCATGAATGACTGTCAAAAAAGCCATCCCATTTCTCCAGCTTGACTTAAAATCTGTCACACTGACAGACTCGTGCCTATCACAAAGGGACAAAAACACAATAAATACTTTAAAAAATAACATATCAAGACACTTATACTATATTCAATAGTAATTAAAACAAAATTCAGTGAATCAAATAAATGATTTAAATGATTGTAGATAAAAATTTTATTTTAAATTTAGGGTTAAATTAAAATACCAAGTTTGATGAAACTCAAGATATCACAAAACATCAGTTCTCAAAATGTGGTTCCATACCAGCAGCATCAGCGCCACGTAGGCAGCAGGTATTAGAAATGCACCTTCTCCAAGTTAGTGCTGAGTACATGTGACTGAGCAACACTTATGTATATTTATGGAAGTAAAACTCAAAGGAATTTAAGTGCAGAGGAGGAAGGAGAAATAAGGTAAATTTACATCTAATGGTGCAATGCCTATATTCTGGGTGAAGGGCACAACCATAACTTTGACTCAAAATATACAAAAGAAAATTAGGTAACCACAATGTGTTTACCCCTAAATGAAAAAGAATGGGGGTTGGAGGAAGAAATGCACATTCTCAGGCTCACCCCATACCTATTGAATCAAACTTGGAGACAGACCTGAAAGCTGCTTCTTTATAAAGCCTCCAGGTGATAACTATATTCACTCAAGTTTGAGGCTCTTCATTCAACAATCTTTTGACTCAAGACTGACTTTAGAAGAGTGTTTTTCAACCTTTTTTTATCACATGGCATAATTGAACCTACTGTTAAACTTCCGAGGCACACTTAAATTATGTTGATCAAGAAACAAAAATGTAAAAAAAACATTTAACATGCTTTGAACTTCTTCCAAAAATAATTCAATTAATTATCTTTAAGATTTTCATGGGGTACTATTTGAAAATCACTGCTTTAGACCTCTACCCAGTTATGGTCCTCCACTAGAAGAAACAGTTTTCTTTCTTACTGGGACAAATGAAAAGATCTATTGTGCCAAATCAGTGGCCAGTAGCTTACATACACTCCTCTGCTTAAAACCTACTATCTCAGATGACTAGATAAACAAAATGTGATATACATACACAGTGGAATATTAGTCAGCCTTAGAAAGAAAGGAAAGTCTGATAAATGCTGCAATGTAGATGAACTTTAAAGATCTTACACTAAGTGAAATAAGCCAGACACAAAAAGACAAATACATGATTCTACTTTTACGAAGTAAAAGAGCAATCAAATTCATAAAGACAGAAAGTGGTTGCCAGAGCTGGGGGTAGGAGTAATGGGGAGTTATTATTTAATAGGTACAGAGTTTCCATCTTACAAGATGAACAAAGTTCTAGGGGTGGTTATGGCTGCACAACAATGTGAACCACTTAAAAATGGTCAAAATGGTAAATTTTATATCGTGTACATGATGTAAAAATTAAAAATAATCTCTCTATAAAGACACTGTTAGCTGGCCACTGTACTTAGAATAACATCTCTCACTCAGGCCTTCAAGGCCCCATGTTATTTGGCCCCTGCCCATCTCTCCCACCCTTACACCTTCCCCTCACTTCCAGTGTTGTGGACGCACTAGCCTCACTCCTGTTTCCGTGGCTGCTCTTTCCTAATGACCATGGTGCCCTTTTTGGGCAACATCGTACATCTGACACCTGCACCATTAGGACTCAGCTCCAAGTCCACTTCTCAGCAAGGCCCTGCCTGACCACCTACAGCAGACACTCCCTAACTCAGCATCCATGACCATATCATACATCCATCCTAGTCTTACTGCCAGTAATTACCATCTTACTTCATCTGCTCCTCAAGGGCCCTGCCTTTCTTGTTCACCACAATAGACTCGCCCCCAAACAGTGCCTGGTACAGACTAAGAAATTAGTGTATATACTTTTTTAATCACTCAGTCACTGTTATGTAGTTGTTAAGGGATCAGTGAAAGTCTTGTAAAAGAGTATAGTCACCCACACATTTGGAAAATATTCCAGAACAACTACAATTTACTTTAACATCCCACAAAAATATCCCATAAAAAGCATGAAGAAATTGAAGATCTAAGGCAAACGATAACAAGTCCCTGGGAAATAGTCTGCTCCAGATGGCCTGGGTTTTCCTGTTTACATAGGAAAAAAGTTTAAACTATGACTATAATGAACTACAGAGTCTATGATTTTTCTGTTTGACAAATAGGAATGTGGTGCCTACTGTGTCCAGAAACTGTTTTAAATAGTTTAAAGACCTGTAGAAGACTAAAACTGGACCCACACCTCTCACCATTAACTAAGGTAGACTCTCACTGGATTAAAGATTTAAACGTAAGACATGACACTATCAAAATATTAGAAGAAAGTGCAGGGGAAACTCTTGAAGGAATTGGCTTGGGTGAATATTTTATGAGGAGGACTCCCCAGGCAATTGAAGCAGTATCAAAAACACACCTGTTTCACAAACAAGGAAATACAACATATTACTTACAGCACCATCTTTATATCTGAATCCCAGAGAATCACAGAATATTGAAGTAAAAGTTACCTAATAATATTACCAGTCATGGCAAAACTAGGATAAAGTCATAATGAATTACTTCAGAAGGGTAATGAGCTGTGTCTGAATGAGATTAGCATAGGATAAGAGGGAGAGCCATGGAGAAAAGATAAACTGTGCTGAAACAGATGGGGCTTTGAAAGGACCTGAAAGTTATTTATGCAGAAATGAAATCAATCTGAATATGATATAATAACACTTTTCACACATCTGTTTGGTATTTTTTTATTTTTTTGAGAGAGAGTCTCATTATGTCACCCTCAGTAGAGTGCCGTGGCATCACAGCTCACAGCAAGTGATTCTCTTGCCTCAGTCTCCCAAGCAGCTGGGACTACAGGTGCCTGCCACAATGCCCAGCTATTTTTTGTTCCGTTGTCATTGTCATTTAGCTGGGGCTAGGATGGAACCCACCAGCGTTGGTGTATGTGGCTAGCACTGTAACCACTGTGCTACAGGCACCAAGCCTTGTTTGGGATTTTTCAATATTTAGAAAACTGATGTAAAATTATCCCTAAGAGATTCAAGAAAAAGGTTCATTTAATATAGTTTAAACCTACATATAAGGTTGTGAATGTTTGTGGCTCTCATAAAATATACTGTAAAAATGACAACTAAAGGAAGGTGACTTAAAAAAAAAAGGTTTGGCACCCATAGCACAGTGCTTATGGTGCCAGCCATATGCACCCAGGGTGGCAGGTTCAAACCCTGCCTGGGCCAGCTAAACAACAATGACAACTGCAACAACAAAAAAAAAAATAGCCGGGCTTTGTGGCTGGTGCCTGGAGTCCCAGCTACTTGGGAGGCTGAGGCAAGAGAATTGCTTAAGCCCAAGAGTTTGAGGTTACTGTGAGCTGTGACACCACAGCACTCTACCAAGGGCAACGTAATGAGACTCTGTCTCTAAAAAAAAAAAAAAAGAAAGAAAGGTAAGTTGAAGGGAAAAACTAACCTCTGTCTCAGCCTTTCATTAGCCAGAAAAGGATTTAGCAACACATTTATAATTCTGTTTACCTAGAGAATGCTAGGACATAACGAGGAATTGCTTTCTGCAACTAAATTCCTTATTTTTTCCAAACTCCTTCTCAGCCATTGGTTAAAATAGAAAGATAAATGTCCATCTCACTTTGGTTTCCAAGGTCAGGAGGTGGGCGGTATCATCTGTGTAAACTAATGTGCATGCTGTGTTGTTTAGGTAACCTATTTCTATTTTTACTACCATAAAATGTGGACAATAGTAATATATCATGAGGTTATTATGGGTATGTATTTTTCTGCCCAAAAGCAGAAAAATATTTTTCTTTGTAAAAAAAAATTATAAGTTCTATCTGCCCTTCCTCGTCCCCACTTTTTTCAAATGCACACTATCATCTGTTTCCTGATTGAGTTGAGTTTCTAAATAACAAGGATTGGTTCTCTTAATGTAATCACACACAGCTCCAAGAGATAATCAAATATTTTGGTTACTTATTCATTCATGAGTTCATTCATTCATGAGTTCAATATTTTGATGGCATACCCATCATGAATTCACATCATGCTAGGTTCTGGAATTATATAATCAATTAAGATACAGTCCTGTCTTTTATAGCATTCATACTGCGGCAGAGGTTTTCTAGTCTAAATCCAGCTTCCAGATGAATGAGGGAACTGTGCCTAAAGAAAAGGATATTTAAATAACATGCTATTTATACATAATAATAGGACAACACAGCATGTACGTTTGTTTATACAGATGACACCACCTACTTTCTGACCTTGGAAACCAAAAGTGAGTCAACTCATGGACCTCCGTGGCCCTCTACGTTTGGGAGATTCACTGAAAAGAGTGAACAATGAGAATTTTCTTTTCATGAGAGGGAGGTGTTGAGGTGGGGAGTCGTTGAAGTTGTGTTGGTGGATACAGCAGCCCTGTGTGCCTCTTACAGTCATAACAAACTACTTACATGGCACATTGCTCCTGAGCCCACGAAAGAAGAGCCTTCTTTGCAGACATCTGCCATCTTTCTTGAGCTTTGGAGCATTTCTTGGCTGGAGGACTTGAGGTAGGCGATGAACCTCCCCCACCCACACTCACATCATCCTGGGAAGGTTGATTGTAATGGCAAGAAAGAGTCTGGGCAAGCTCCTCAATCTAAAGAAGACAAAGTAAATTAACAAATACAGAATCATAAGTTGTCAACATTGGGCCCAAACAAAACAGTCCCAGCTACTCAGGAGGCTGAGGCAGAGAATCTCTTTAGCCCACAAAGAAGTCTCCTGTGACAGTCCTGGCTTGGTCCTGGTGAAATGAGCACTGGGCTGCAACTCTGCATAACAGCGTCTGGGCAGCACCTTGGCTTACTTTCAGTCTGGACTGGAGTCACTTCTTACCCTCACCCAGACATGCCCTCCACATTGAAGACAAGCATCTGTTGATCCCCCCAAAGTAGTTACAGAGCATGTCATTGGAACTCAACAACTATCAAACCAAATTAGACTGAACTAAATTGAGCATTTAGTCCAGAGTATCTTTAGAGACTGTATCAGTTGAAAAGCAACAAATATGCACACAGGGAAAAAAATATAGTCAAACAGGGCAGCACCTGTGGTTCAGTCAGTGAGGTGCCGGCCCCATATACCAAGGGTGGCGGGTTCAAACCCAGCCCCAGCCGAACTGCAACAACAACAAGAAAAAAATAGCCGGGCATAGTGGTGGGCGCCTGTGGTCCCAGCAACTCGGGAGGCTGAGGCAAGAGAATCGCCTAAGCCCAGGAGTTAGAGGTTGCTGTGAGCTGTGTGACACCACGGCACTCTACTGAGGGCAATAAAGTGAGACTGTCTCTACAAAAAAAAAAAAAAAATGGTCAAACATATGGAGAGACAAGTCCCCAAAAGGCAATTAAAATTGCCATTAAATATATAAAAATAACCACATTCATAAGTTAAGAAACCAGCCGAGGGCAATGGCTCCTGCCCATAATCCTAGCACTCTGGGAGGCCAAGGCTGGACAATCCCTTGAGCTCAGGAGCTGGAGACCAGCCTGAGCAAGAGTGAGACCCCCGTCTCTACTAAAAAATAGAAAAACTAGCTGGGCATCATAGTAGGTGCCTGTAGTTCCAGCTACTCAGGAGGCTGAGGCAGGAGGATCTCTTTAGTCCAAGAGTTTGAGGTTTCCATGAGCTACCCAAGGCAGAGTGAGACTCTGTCTCAAAAAATAAATAAAATAAAACAAAACAAAATGAAACCCATATGTATAAAGGTAAAAGGGTAGCTTTTACAATATTACACAGGCAAAACAAAATTTAAAAGATAACATCCAGTGCTGTAAAAGTATAAGAAATTGGATATTTTTATATTGCTGGTAAATGTACAAAGTAGCTCATATTTTTTTTTGGAGAGCAATATGATAATACCAATCCAAAACTTTAAAAGAGAAATTCGCCATCATAGTAGAAATGTTTAATACATTTCTCTCAATTGACAGAATAACCAGATAATCAATAGCAATTGATATGACTAATATTATTAACAAACTTGATCTGATTGGCATTAATCTGATAGACACTGTACCTAGAATGGTAGAACCAACATTTTTTTCAAAAGCTATAGAACATTTCCTAAAATTGACCAGGCTAAGCCAAAGAGCAAGCCTCAGCAATTTTAAAGGACTGAAGTTATTCAGACAATGTTCCCTGCCCACATTGAAATTCTTGCCAGAAATAATAATATAACAAACGAAATGGAAATTAGACAATAGATTTTATATAATCCCTGGGTCAAATAAGAAATAGGAATGAAAATAAGAAAATATTTTGAACAGAATGAAAATACTACATTGATGGATGGGAAGATGCTGTATTTTTATAATGTTATTTTTTTCCGAAGTGTCTTATATATTCAGAGCAATCCTAATCAAAATCACAGCAGATTTGGTTTGTTTGTGTGTGTGTACACACAAATGTGGAAACTGACAAGTTATTTTTAAAATTTATTTATTTATTTTTGTAGATACAGAGTCTCCCTTTATCGCCCTCAGAAGAGTGCCGTGGCATCGTCACACAGCTCACAGCAACCTCCATCTCCTGGGCTTAGGCGATTCTCTTGCCTGAGCCTCCCAAGTAGCTGGGACTACAGGCACCCGCCACAACACCCTGCTAGTTTTTTGTTTTTTGCAGTTCGGCAGAGGCCGGGTTTGAACCTGCCACCTTCGGTATATGGGGCTGGCACCCTACTTGATGAGCCACAGGCGCCACCCCTATAAAATTTAAATAGAAATACAAAAAAGAATAAGAACAAGTTAATTACACTATCAGATTTCATGAGTTGCTACGTGTATGCAGCTATAGAAATTAACAAAGAACAGTACTGGTGTCAAAGGTAAGAACAGAATGTGGAGCCACACCTTTATGGCTACTTGATTGATGAAGGGGACACTATAGTACTGTACAAAAATGATGATCTTTTCAATAAACAGTGTTGGATCAACTGGGTAGCCAAATGGGTAAAAAGTGGGTAAATGTTGATTGTAGCAACATAACATACTCAAAAAATCAATTCATTCTTGAAAGATTGTAGATCTAAGCTCTCTCTTCACTTCTCTTCTCCTCCTCCTCTCCCCCCGTGTCTTCTCTCTCTCTCTCTCTCTCCCCCCCACCTCCTTAATGCTGCTCTGCAGCTTCCCCACCAATAAAGACCTTTCGTACAAGCAAAAAAAAAAAAAGAAAGATTGTAGATCTAAATGCAAAATGTGAAAATTACATTTTTAGAACTGTACTGTCCAGTATGATAGCCACTAATCATATGTGGAATTTAAATTTAAATTAATTAAATACATGTATAATTAAAAATTCAGCTCCTTTGCCATACTAGCTGCACCACAAGGATATAATCGCCACAAGTGGCAAGAGGCCACCACTGTATACAGTGAAGCTAGACTAGAAATCCTACTGAACAGAACTGTCCTACAAAACAATGCCAGAGAACATCATCATGATACTGGCATAGGAAAAGATATCTTCAAAGAAAATGTGAGTACTGGCCACAAAAGAAAGTTATAAATTTGAACTACATTAAAATTACAAATGTCTGTTCCACTGTAAGATTGAAAAGGTAAGCCACAGAGTCAGAAAAGATTGTCTGCAATTTATATACGTACAACGAAGGACTTTTATCCAGAATATATTTTAAAACTCCTATAAATTATTATACACAATGCAGAGCTAATGTAAAAATTTCAAATGCCAAGTATTGGCAAGAAACTAGCAAACTCTGTTAAGAATATTAATGGGAACAACTATTCCAATGATCTATTTGGCAGTATCGTGCTAAAGCTGAAGGCCACATGCCCTCAGACAACCCATTCCATTTGCAGGTATATGCACAATAGGAAGGAGGGCTTGTACAAGGGATATGTATGAGAATGTTCCTAGTATCTTAATTTATAATAACTAAAAAGTAGCAACAAAAAAAAACATGTATTGACAAAAAAAATAGTAAATAGGTTATAGTATATTCATACAATGGCAGATGTGTACAGAACAATGAAAAAGACAGGACGTGAAGCGAAATATCAGACCCAAAAGAGTATAAATTGTAAGTAATAGAATACACTGAGAATTCCATTGAGATGGAGTTAAAGATGCTAAAGATATTGATGATACACATAGAAGTGGGGGTTACCTTTAGGGAAGAAGGACAGTGACAATCAGAAGAACCTGGGACATTCTGGGCTGCTGTGAAAGTTCTATACTATTATCTGGGGTGATGGTTAAACGGGTGTGTTTAATTTCTAAAACTTCATTAAGCTGTATATTTAAGCCTTGAGCATTATTCTCTATGTGTGCTATAAATCAATAAAAGTTTACTTAAAATTTTATACCCATTTTTTTTTAAAGTCTTAAGTTTGCAAACACTATGACATAATTTGACCTTTTTTAAAAAACAGAGTCCCACTCTGATGCCCAGGCTAGAGTGCCGTGTGGCCATCATAGCTCATGGTAATCTCAAACTTCTGGGCTCAAGTGATCCTTCTGCCTCAGCCTCCCAAGTACCTGGGATTGTAGGTGACTGCCACCACCCATGGTTAATTTTTGTATTTTTGGTTGAGACAGGATGTCACTCTTGCTCAGGCTCGTCTCCTACTCCTGAGTTCAAGGGATCCTCCCACCTTGGCCTCTTTGTGTGCTAGGATTGTAGGCCCGGGTAATCCACCATGCCCGGGTTCATCACCCGGGCCTACATGCATGGTGGATCACCCGGGCCTACAATTCCACTTCTAAGAATTTGGCCCACGGAAATAGATAGTATGTAAAGGTTTTATATTAAGGGCATTCTTTTTCGGAATTATTTAGAACCACAAAGAATCATGACCTTTCCCACTATCCATTTGCCAAATTCAGTACTTCACAACAAACATCATGCCTCCATGATGATTTCAAATAAATGAAATTCAAAAAGATGTTCATTAGAACAGATTGAAAACCGTATGGGTAACATGACTCCATTTTGTTACAAATATACCTCTACGAATATATACCTCTATGAATATATACCACACTAGTTCCTATCATAAAGACTATACATCTAATTATTTATTGCAGTTAACTATGAGTGGTGGATTATAAATGATTATGTTTTTAACATCTATATTAAAATTTTTAATTATATTTAAAATACCCAGGAAAATGTGGAAAAAAGTAAGTGCCACAAATTATCAAATTTTTACATTTTACCATATTTGGTTCAGATTTTTTTAAAGAAATAAAACACAGATACAGTTTCAGCCTCCTCCTATCTTTCCCTCTCTAATCCCATTTCCTTCATTCCCAGAAAAAAAAAAACCCTAAATTCAGTTGTCATTATCCTCACTCATACTATGCTATTGTAACTACAAGTGCACATACCTAGAAATAATATATAGGTTGGTTTACATGTTTTCAATGTTAGCCAATGGGTGGCAAAAAGTGTATAGACATTTTAAGCAAGGAAAAAATTGTATTAAATTTGTAATGCTCAAGTCATGTTTGACTTATGCAATTACAAGAGGTGCTCAACATGATTTATATTCATCTTTTAATTTGGCATTCAACTTTCAGTTGAAAAACAACTACAATGGCACATGGTCAGCTACATATTTTCTACCTGTTCAAGATTTCTAGAGGTCCTATTTGTGAAAATAGCTCAGGACTAAATGTAGCATCAAGTCACACTCACCTCATCACACTTACTTCATATTGCAATCATTAGAGTAGAAATGATTTTCATTATCATCAAATTACTTACATGAAAGTGCAGTATAATTGTCCAAATCAGTCCAAGAATAATGGATGGGTTCCCATCCACTATATCAGTAACATGAATATTTATTAGCTTCATCTGGAAAAGACGAAATGCAGGTTAAAAGGAGAAAACAGCCCATAGCATTAACCTCTCCTATGAATTTTCTAGTGGAATTTATACTCACCGATCGGTTTTTTAGGAATGTCAGGGCATTTCCTATATTGGTTCTACACTGGAATGTATTAGATCCTTTATCCCGAGGCTATGAAATTCAAGTAAATATATTATCCAGAAATATGAAATACATTTTTTAAACCAACAAAAAGTTTCTTGGTGTCATTTAAAACCCTTACCAACTGCTGTCCTGAAAGCACTTCCAGTAGGTCCAGGAGGACATGACCTTTTTTAATGTCTGTGAACAGGTCTGATACAACCGAGGGAGGAGAGTGCTGCAAACGGTCACAAGAAAAATAATCATTCAAACTTTTGTCCATACTAATATGAAGCCAGCAGATGAACTAATACATCCCCAAACAAGAGAAAAACGCAATTCAGATCAAGTCGGGAGGGATTGGTATGCTCTCACTTAATGGACACAATGTAAGGGTATATATGGCACAACTCCTATGCACAGGACACAACTACAACAGGGACTTTCCCTAACAAATGCAAACATTGTAACCTAATCATCTGTACCCTCATATTAATCTAAATTTTTTGTTTGTTTGTTTGAGAATTTTTTGTTTGTTTGTTTGAGATAGAGTCTCATTATGTCACCTTCGGTAGAGCCAGGGCATCACAGCTCACAGCAACCTCAAACTCTTGGACTTAAGCAATTCTCTTGCTTCAGCCTCCCAAGTAGCTGGGACTACAGTCGCCTGCCACAACACCCAACTATTTTTGTTGTGGCAGGTAGCTGTCATTGTTGTTTAGCAGGCCCGAGCTGGCAGCACCAGTGTATGTGGCTGGCGCCCCAACCACTGAGTTACAGGTGCAGAGCCTAATCTGAATTTTTTTTAAATTTTTAAATTTGGCTCAGTGAGTAGGGCGCCAGCCCCATATGCCAGAGGTGGTGAGTTCAAACCCAGCCCCAGCCAAAAACTGCAAAAAAAAAAGAGAGTATTAAAAAATTTTTAAAGAATAAAAGAAAAACAAACTTTGGTCCAAAATCTCAATACCTTTAAGAATCTCAGAAATGTGTTTTGTGTCTTTGAAAGAGCTGATTTGGTAGGGATTTTCTTCTTAATGAATGATAGAGAATGTGCAAAGATTCATACCACATCATGAAAACAATAGTGAGGATAATTTATCTCATGGCAAATTGCTTAAAACTTTCTGCATGAAGCTTTCACTGAGAGCTTAAAACCTATGCTTAGAGATGGCATTAAAAGACATTCAGAATCAGCTGATAGTGACCCATTTGGAGAACAAATTTCATTTGTGGAGTAGCCTGCTTATGTACTGACCCTTTCTTAGAAACAGAAGGATTGTGTTGGGATGGACAGACAGGAAATGGTGTGAGTGGCATAGAAGGAAAGGCTCATTTGTCGTGTATCTAGGTTATCCCAGGCACTCAGTATGTCGTAGGTGGGAAGACTCCTTGACTATGATCAAAGCCTCTGGGTCCAGACTGCCTGGGTTTGCAGCCCAGCACAATCACTTACAAGCTGTGTGACTCTGAGCAAGTCACATGACATCTCTGTACCTTAGTTTCCTTGACCCCTAAACAGGGATGACTACTTCATTTTACAGGAATAATACTATCTCTCCCACAAGATTATTATGAAGTCATTTCACAGTCATGAGTTGTCATAATCATTCCATTTAAAGCAGTGGTTCTCAATCTTCCTAATGTCGTGATGTATTTTCATTGTTACAAAAGGGTTGCGACCCACAGGTTGAGAACCGCTGATTTAAAGAGTTTAGGACAGTGTCTTAACTCATAACACTCGTTATATACATATCATTATTACTATTATTTCATTTAATGAAAAATATGTTACTTATTTTAAATATTTTATAGCAATTTCCCATATCCTCGACAAAAGTACCCTTTTAACATGTTGAAATAGAATAATAAATACATCAAAACAAGAACAAGGTGACTTTGAGCAAATTCTTTCCCAAAAAGTCATTCCCTAGCATTTTACATGTCACTGCTGCCATTTTTTAATGGCTTCCTTGGAGCCAAAACTGAGGGAGTGGCATTTATAAGTAAATTCAGACCAGACATAGTGGCTCATGCCTGTAATCCTAGCACTCTGAGAGGCTCAGGCCAGAGGACCCATTGAGCTCAGTTTGAGACCTGCCTAGGTAAGAGTGAGACCCCATCTCTACTAAAAATAGAAGAACTAGCGAGACTCTGGATGCCTGTAGTCCCAGCTACCTGGCAAGCTGAGGCAGGAGGATTGCTCAAGCCCAAGAATTTGAGGTTTCCATGAGCTGTAATGATGCTCTCCCACCTACCCAGAGTGACAGAGTGAGAATCTGTCTTTAAAAAAAAACAACAAAAAACTTAATTTGCTTTTTTCTTACCTTTGCCAGCTGTGAGTTTATCCAGCAGGTGAAGGTTTTCTTCTGAGTGTCTTCCTGTTTAGCTATTAGAGAAAGACAACAGCAGTTATAAAATGAAATGCATCAAAAGCCTTTTGAACGTATCACAGCTTCAAAGGTCTGTCACTCTGGGTATGTGCTGTGTTTCATGAGCTCATGAACTTTCTAGGACTTAGTCTAAATTTAAGATGCTCATCCACGTAGTATGTTAGAAACAACATGTTGTTATGAGATTTTTTGTAAAGCCACATATTAGGTAACAAGACACAATGGTTTTTAATACCATATTTTTTTTACTGAGAAAGCCCCTATATAGCCTTGACAGCATTGCACAAAGAACTAAAGAACAAGAAGTATCCCTAACCCAAAAGGACCAGGGGTCTAAGCAAAGCCATGATGTGGTTAAAGATAACCCCAGAACATCTGAAGATTTTTTTTGAGACTGAGCCTCAAGCTGTCCCCCTGGGTAGAGTGCTGTGGCATCACAGCTCACAGCAACTTCCAACTCCTGGGCTCAAGCGATTCTCCTGCCTCCACCTTCCAAATAGCTGGGACTACAGGCGCCTGCCACAACACCCAGCTATTTTTTGGTTGTAGCCATCATTGTTGTTTGGCAGGCCCAGGCTGGATTCGAACCTGCCAGCTCAGGTGTATATGGCTGGCACCTTAGCCACTTGAGTCACAGGCACCAAGCCTGTTTCCTTTTTTGTTGTTTGTTTTTTGAGACAGAGTCGTACTCTGTTGCCCCTGGTAGAGTGCCGTGGGACCATATGTGGCTTTTTGGATCCTTGAGGGTGGCCTTCTGACTGAAACCAAATGTCACAGAACAAATCCTTTTTGTTTGAAGTACAGATTCAGTTGAGGGGCCCATACTAGGGAGGCTGCAGTCCCCACCCCCACAGAGGGACACACAGTATACATAAGAAGTGCAGGCCAGTACTCTCACCACCTGGGCAGGCGTCAAGGAAAAGATCTGATCACTCTTGAGTATTTTCCTCCTTCCCTCCAGGTAAGAGAAGGCCCCACATGGACACCATACCTCTCTATGCCCTCTGCCCCCTCACTTTCAAAATACATCCTCAACTCCAAGGTCAAGGGTTAGTTCTGCACACAGGACTGAGTTCACATTTCCCCAGACCTCCTCATCCCAGTGGACAGGGATGAGTGTAAGCCCAGACACCCATTCTTCCCTGTGCCCAATGCTTATAACCTTGCCTCTAGCATGGAGCTCAAGTTCACCAGGCTTCATCTTATTATGCCCTTTACCCCTGTTTATATCAGTCAGCACACACACACACAGATGCATACACAAGCTCGTATGGACATGCATGTGAGCACAGATGCACATGCACTCCCAACTCTCTCATGAGCCCCCTCTCATTTCTCTCTAATGTCCACAAGACTCTGCGCATCCCTCAATTTTCTTTTCTTTTTTTTTTTTTTTGAGGCACAGTCTCACTCTGTCACCTAGGTAGAGTATCACAGCATCACAGCTCACAGTAACCTCAAACTCCTAGGCTCAAGCAATCCTCTTGCCTCAGCCTCCTGAGTACCTACAACTACAGGTGCCTACCACAATGCTGGCTATTTTTCTATTTTTTTAAGTAGAGATGCGGTCTTGCTGTTGCTCAGGCTGGTCTCCAACTCCTGGGCTCAAGCAATCCACCTGCCTCCCAGAGTGCTAGGATTACAGGTGTGAGCCACGGCACCTGGCCCACGTCCCTTAATTTTTCTCATCTCCCACCTTTCCTTAAATCCTGAAACCCCCCGAGAAGGGTGAAATACATGGTGCACCATCAGCACACCCTGTCCACTCCCAGCACCCTCTGTGGTGTTCAGCCTTTGCCTTCTGCTTCTCTGAGCTGCTCTGACAATTCCGCTCCCACCACAGCCCTCTCTGATTTCTCTTGCAGCCCTGGCTCCTCACCCACCACTGCTACCTCCAGACCATCCTCTGCCCTCTTTCTCCCTGAAATGCTCCAGCTTTGGTTCTCATGTCATCAGACTATCCCTGCTGTCACAGTTATTACCTACCTCTGTAGCTGAAAGACTGTAGCTTCTTCCCCATGGTCACTCTCTCCAATACAACTCCCATTTAATTCTTGGCAATTTGGACGAACCTCCCAACATTGTGCGTCTCAGTTTCCTGAATTCCTCTTCTCCAGTGCACTTCTCTTCTGGCCTGGCCACTGTCACGGTCATGCTCCAGACATTGCTGCCACTCTTAACTACAACTCCTCCACAATCTTGGTTCTGTGTATCTCCCTCACATTCACTCCCTCTCGTGTTCTAACATCAACGATCTTTCAAGCTCATGGGCAACTCCAAGCCCTCAATTCTGCCAGCTTTTCACCGACCCTCACCCCTGTGACATCCTTCCTTTTATCCTTATCCATCTTAAGTTCCATGAATAAGTACCAACATTCCCCTGCACCTCATAACGTGCTGGTGTGGTGCCTCATGACCAGTCCCTGCACACTTCCTTCCACACGCACCCTGCTGAATGTGGCTGGAGGAAAAAAACCCCATGGTGCTGACCAGTGTGCTCAGTAGGCATGCTGTATTGCTGGGAACTTCACTCCTCTTCTCCTTCCATAAACATCTGGCACCTCTTTCCCCATCCTCTCTGCCGAGACTTTGCTTCTCACTCCTCCTCTCACAACCTACCAAGTGCTCTGCCCCCAAGCTGTCAGCACGGATGGACGAGCCTAGCTGGCAACTAGAGTCAACCTTCCACTCATACACTAGGTCCCACCCCCTGGCATGTTCTCAGAGACATTCTGCTCCTTTCTCCTCTGCACCCTCCTCTTCATCACCACCCCAAACATTGCCATCAGTACACATCCATGCTGGTGATTCTCCCACCTCAAAGCAAACCTCAGCTGAGCGAGGTGGCTCACGCCTTTAATCCCAGCACTCTGGGAAGCCAAGGCAGGAGGATTCCTTGAGCTCAGGAGTTTGAGACTAACCTGAACAAGAGCAAAATCCTGTCTCTACTACAAATAGAAAAATTAGCAAGGTGTTGTGGTTGGCACCTGTAGTCCCAGTTCCTCAGGAGGCTGAGGCAAGAGGATGGCTTGAGCCCAGGACCTTGAGGTTGCTGTAAGCTATGACACCTTGGCCTTCTATCCCCCAACAGAGTAAGACTCTGTCTCAAAAAATAAAACAGGGTGGCATCTGTGGCTCAGTGAATAGGGCACCAGCCCCACACATCAAGAATGGCAGGTTCGAACCTGGCCCCAGCCAAACTGTAACAAAAAAATACCCAGGCGTTGTGGCGGGTCCTGTGGTCCCAGCTACTCGGGAGGCTGAAGCAAGAGAATCAGGCAAGCCCAAGAGCTGCAGGTTGCTGTGAGCTGTGACACCAACAGCACTCTACTGAGGGTGACAAAAGGAGACTCTGTCTCTAAAAAAAAAAATTAAAAAAAAAAGAAAATAATAAAATGGAATGAAATAGAATGGAGTAGAATAAAATAGAATAGAATAGACTAGCTCTTCTGACCACACTCCCCCTCTTCTCCACACAGGAAGCCATCACTTCGTGTCTCTGCTCTTTGTACCAAACTCCTCCAGGAGTTTATGTTCACTGTCTCTAGGGCCTCTCATTCACACTAAACTAAACCCCTGAGAAGCAGGTCCCTGCCAGTCCACCAAAACTGCTCTCTCCTCACAGGCACCGTGAATTGAGGTCATCCATGACCTTAAGAACCAATGGTCAGTTCTCAGCCTCCACCAATCAGCAGCATCTAATACAGCTGATCACTCTCACCTGTGGCTTCCAGCCCCCACACTCCGGGTTTTCCTGCTGCAGCGTGGGTTGGCACCTCCCTTTCCTTCACACCCCACATCTAACGCCTTCGGAAGTCCTGTGTGGTCTACCTTCAAAATGTTACCAGCATGGGCTGCTCTCTCCAGCTCCTCCACCACCACCCTGGCCCAAGCCACCGTCCCATCCACCAGAATCACTGCATAAATTCCCAACAGTCTCCTTCCTTCCAGGTTTGCCACTGAAACACTGTTCTTGACACAGGAAGCAGAATGATGTTGCTAACATGTTCTTTCAGATCAGGAAGCTCCTTTGCCAGAGCAAAGTCCAGCACTATCTCCTCCTCGGTCTCCCCCTTGCTCATTCTGGCCTCCTCTTCACCCCAAACTCGCCAGGCCCATTCCCACCTGACGGCTTTTGCACAGCTGTGCTTTTGTCCGGAAATGCTCTCACTGCAGACTTCCACAGGCAAACTGCCTCATCTCCCTCAAACCCTGGCCCAGACACCTCATCCGTATGATCAGTCCACTTAAAACTCAACACTCGTGCTTCCTCTAGTCCCGCTCTATGCTTTTTTCTGCAGCACTTATCTGCTGTTAAGTCCAGGTGAGTTATTTATCCGGGATGCTTACTGCTATGGGTCTCTCTCTTCCTGGTAGGATGCAAGCACCAAACAGGCAAAGACATTCTGTCTGTGCTAAGTCCCCAGAGTCTAGCAGAGCCTGGCTCAGAGTAGGCCCCAAATAAATATGTGTTGAAATAATAATAATAATAATGTTATTGCTCTTGTTGTTACATTTTTGTTTATTATACTGGTCCAACCTACCTTAATAAGTTTACAGTCCTTTTAAACGCCAAGATATTGTTTGCCTTTGACTTTTCCATTTGTCTCTATTTAACGCTCATAATGAGCTGAAATTGTTGGTCTTTGGTGTGATGTGGCTGAGTATGCCATCTAATTCTCACAAATGTTGTAGATAAGAATTCTGATGGAAGAACAGAAGAATGGCTAGCTGCATAAATGGAATTTCAGGGTGTTTATAATTGTTTTGTAAATATTGTGACTGACTAGAGATTAAAGATTCACTGAGCCTCATTGGAATTTTTCCCTTTTTTAATCCATTTCAATTTTTATGCATTACTGGTTTAAATTAGTTATAGTCCAGTGACTTGCACTTTATAGAACACTCAATAATTGTTAAAGTAAATTGAGTTCTGACAAGCCAACTGGATAATCTAGGCTTTTGAGAGTTATTACTGTTTTAGTTTGCAATCCCACCAGCAGTGTAGAAGTGTTCCCTTCTTTCCACATCCACGCCAGCATCTGGTGGTATATGTATACCATGGAATATTATTCAGTCATTAAAAAAGATGGAGACTACATCTTTTACATTTAACTGGATGGAGTTGAAATACATTCTTCTCAGTAAAAGTATCACAAGAATGGAAAAATAAATATCCAGTGTACTAAATATCCAATGTAATCAATATGTAAACAATTACATGCTCATAAGAACAATAAAACACTCGCATAGTCCAGGGGTAGAAGGAAACAGGGGAGGAAGGATGTTTGGCAGGAGAGAGGGCATGAGGTGGGAATCTCACCTAATGAGCACATTGTGAGGGTGTATAACACGCCCTTTGGGTGAGGGGTTCAGGGGGAGGGACTCTTCTATAAATGGAAGTGAGAACAATGTGACCTAAAAATTGTATCCTTATATTAATTTGAAATAATAAAAAAACTAAAAAAAAAATGAAGCACATTAAGAATAAAATTAGAACCAAAATATCTGATGAGCACCTTGAGAATTGAGAATTGCAACTACTTCCATCAAACCAGATATTGATGCTTTAGTTTCTCAAATACAATGTGAAACATCCCATTAGTTTTATGTTGCCCATTTTTCTTTTACTTTTATCATAAAAATTTTTTAAACACAAAGTTATTGCTATTTTAGATAAATTTCACTTAACAAAAGAATTCTAAACAACTACAACTTTGTCCTATGATTCAAAATGTTACTACATCTCCTAGATTCCTCGAGATATGTTTTCATTATTTTTTCCCCTACTAACAGTAGAATAACTTTTGAACACATATTGACACTTGCCAAAAAATGTATGAAAGGCTAATTTTATTTCCTCAATAGAAAAAGACTACAGAAGTTTTTATGACTGCAGGATTAATTTACATGTACACAATGTACACTCACCAAGGTCATATGTAAAAGCATCAAGAAACCCATCCATTCCTAGCAATAAAGCATAAATTCAAAATAAAAACAAAAATGTAGCAATAATTAAAAAAAAATACCAAAGATGACTCTTTTCCTTATCTGTAAGGGACCGAGAGAGATTTTTCTTTCTATGTGACAACATGTAAAAAAGAAACTAATCAGGAATGTTACAAGATCCAACAGGCAGAGTCTGTACTAATTTTAGGGGAGCTGTTTATTGGGCAGAGCACCATTAAAATACTTTGAAGCAGGTGAAATGCAGCACAAAGCTGAGAGCAAAGCCTGAGCTGTGTGCCTGACAAGTTTTAGCATTCCACATGCACCTGTAAACCTCAGCCATTTGAACTATTTCCAAATAAGATAAGGGGTTGTTTCATGTCTATGATACCAGACAATAGGGGTCTTGGTACTTTCCTGAGTTTTTCTCAAACAGGCAGCAAAATCAGGGCTCTCACTGACTTGTTCAAACTGAAGCACCTAATAAGAGAATGGATTAGAGAATATCCCCTGACAGGGACATGATCTTGAATTTTAAATAAACAAAATTTTTCTGAAGAAAATCTGAAGTTATCCCTGTCCTAATTTGATCAATAGAAACAAGGGAGGAAAAACAATAAGAGAAGTGATCAGAACAAATCCCCACAGGTAATCTCCAGTTAGCAAAGGAAACTGTGCACAAATGAAATCTTCAGAAAGCGATTTGGAAAGGACTCCTCATGGCTTTTAACTCATTGTCCAAACTTAAGAGAATGCCTCTTCATCCTTGCAATCAGAACCATTTATGGGCAACAAGGACCTTTTGCTTAATGGCAAACAAAGATGTCCCAGGTTCAATTAAATACTCAATTAAACGGTCTCATATGTGCCATTCCATTCACTCCCTCGACATGCTTTTCTCACATTTTCAAACTGCCCCATCCTGAATAGCAGTATTCAATGGGAACCAAAGCCAAGCAGCTCACCCTGCAACAGGATAAGTAACCTTTTGTTCTTTTCAAAGGCTGACCCATTGGGACAAAGTAATTGAGAGCCACGTGCTTAAGCAACTTAATAAAACTCTTCTGAGAACGGCATGTAGAGAATAGGACCTTTTAATCAACAAATGTTAGGATAGAAAAAGAGCAAAGAAATAAAGAGAATAATACAACCTATTACAATGATGAATTTCCATAAGAGTGCTAAAGACTGGAGATGGAGAAATTCTTTATCCAACCACTAAGACAAATGAAAAATATATATAATGCAGGAGAATGTGGTCAGTGAGCTTTATTCTGGCCCATAGAAGAAGCCTCGATTATTCTGGAAAAATATTGAATCTGAGAAATGAGGCATAGAAGGTAAAGATTTTTCTCTGGGTGTCATTACCATAAAAATACATTTAATCCCTGAGTTTGTTCTTATTCAATCTGCTCTTTGTGAGCCAGAAGAGAACTAAACTGAAAACAAATTGAGTTAAGCTAATTAAAGGGTGTGGATTTTAAGTTCATTATAAAGCTCATTATAAACCTACCAAGGCTACTGAGTCTCCGAGTCTCCACAAGGTCCAGTTTCATCTAAAATGTTGACTCCAAGTGTTCTGCCCTCTAGTTAAGAGTTCAAAAGCAGTTACCCCAGACTAGGAATCACTAGCTTACTTAAACACAGATGTATAATCTCCAAGTGCACTCTTAATTGCATGAGGTCACTGACGAGGCCGTGCAACTCCTTTCCAGGAATTTCTCTTCTCCCCCTATGTCTGGATCATTGATAACAGGTGTACAGCATATGGTCCCAGATTCACTCCTTTGATCTTTCACTTTCCTCATTAAAATCTTTTGATCATTCCCTAATTCCTTACTGAAGAAATGATCAATTCTTAGCCTAACATTCTAGGGCATTCATAATTTGGCTCCAACCTACTTTTCTCTGATTCATCATCTCCCATGTCTTCTCTCCCATGTCCTAGTTCTCTAGTCGAACTAGAATATCTACAATTCCCCCACTTTCACCCTTTTCTGCATTGCCATGCCATGTACCGTCCAGAATGGCCACTCGTCCCTGTTTCTCTCTGCACCTAGCACAAAGCCTTGCACATGCAGGCATTTGATTGACATTTGTTAAAATAACACATACCTCTCCTAATGTGAAATAGAAATAATCTATTCTGGCTCTGGTCTCTGTCAATATTGTGTTGGATCTTTCCTTATTATTCTTATTACAAAGTAATCTGAGGGAGGGTAAAAGGCGGGACCACACCCATGGAGCATATTGCAAGGGTACAAGTCAAATCTGTCAAGTGTAGAACATAAATGTCTTAACACAATAATCAAGTAAATGAGGCGAAATCTATGTTGATTGGTTTGATGTCAGCATGTCAGATTGTATAAAAAAACAACACATTGTACCCCACATATGCATAAATGTATTCATGATCTATGTGTATACGACTTAATTAGAAAAAAAAAAGTAATCTGTAACACTTTGAAAATGTTTCAAATTGTACATAGGTATATAAAGTATAAATTAGAAGTTAACATTAGAGCCTGGCATGGTGGTGCCGCCTATTGTCTCAGGTACTCAGGAGGCTGAAAGCTGGAGGAACTCAAGCCCAAGGGTCCAAGTCTAACACACGATGGCTGCACCTGTGAACAGCCACTGCCCTCCAGCCACTGCCCCATCTCAAAAACAAAAAAGTTATTCTTGAGCTTCCTCCAACCCTCCGTTTTTCTTCTTCAAAAATAGCATTAATGAATGTATGTACTTCTAGACTAAGCACGTAAAGAATATAAATTTTAAAAGGCAAGGGGTTGTCTTTACTGGTCCCTAGACATTCCGTCGATATTTGCTGAACAAATGAATTGATGTATATGTACAGCAAATGAATATATGTAACATAGCTTGATGTTTTAAATCATTCAAAAAGCAAAGATTTAGGGATACTACTTAAAGTTAAAAGCATCAGCTACACTCTAAGTAAATTTTTAAAAAGAAGATCATAACCCTTCTAAATATATAGCATAGAAAAGAAAAAATATATCTACCCAATAAGAACTAAGAAGATATGTGTGTGCTGATGTGGATATGTTCTTAAGTGAAAAGAACAAATTATAAAGTAGTATACTCATTAGGATTCGATCTGTATTTTTATGCACACCCTGGTGTGTCTCCATCTACAGTAGTTAGCACCTGCTGTGTATGGCTTCCTCCCTGCTCACTATTGTAAGCAGCTTGGAGTTAAACTTTCATGCCTTTCTATATTTGCTTCCCCTCAGTACAGTGCCATGTAGGGAAGACGTATTCGATAAATATTTGCAGATTGAAAGAATCAATAAATATTAAAAGTACTGAGGGTCAAACTGACTTATTACATGAAGAAAAAGAAGGTCTATGTCTTATCCTAATCCTTTCTTCAACTACTAAATTTCTTTCTTCAACTATTAAAATGCCTTAAACCAAAGAACATTACTAGAAAAAAACCACTGTCTGTACTACTATTCTGAATACTTCACTTACAATACCAAATGTGTGAGGTTTTCCTTCACATTAAACAATTCAACTCTGTGGACACAGACTGGTGTCCTGTGATCAGACCCCACATGTTAAGGGCTCAGTCCCACAAAGCTGCCCCCCTCTTCAGATGACAATCCCACGTAGATGGTTCTCAGGTTGCCCACATTTCTGTCCCACTTGCTATACAAGCCCCCTCCTCAGGTTCAATAATTTGCCATGATGGTTCCCAGATCTCAGGGAAACACTTACGTTTTCTGGTTTATTATAAAAGAAATGATAAAGGACCCAGATGAACAGCAAGATGAAGAGGTACACAGGTCAAGGTCTGGAAAGTTCCTGAGCACAGGAGCCTCTGCCCCGTGCAGTCGGGGTGGCCACCCTCTCAGCACATGAATGTGTTCACCAAACCCTATACTTCAAGGATTCTGATGGAGGCATCACCACGTAGGCATAACGGATCATTAATTTAATCTCTAGCTCTTCTCTCTTCAGAAGATGGGAGAGGGGAGGTAGGGCTAAAAAATGTCTAATCATGACTTGGTCTTTCTGGTAACCAACCCCCATCCTGTAGTGATCCAAGAGCCCATGAAAAAAATCACCTCATTTGAATAAAAGATGTTCCTATCACCCAGGAAATTCCAAGGGCTTTAAGAGCTCTGTGTCAGGAACTAGAGCCAAAAATCAGATATGAGAACAAAAATTCTCCTAAGCATCTCTACAGTTCAGGAAATTACAAGGGTTTTAGGAGCTGTGTGCCAGAAACCAGGAGCAGAGACCAAATATATATTTCTTATAATGTCACAGGCATGTACTAGTGAGACCCTATTGCCATTCCCTAACACAATACTGCCTACTCGCTATTAGCCAGGACAGACATGGTAAGGATAATAATTAAATCCAGATAAAAATGCAACACATTTTAGCCATATGTCCCAACAGCCATCCCAAAGAATCGTAATCAAGCTGTCATCTGATAGAATGGGAACTAAAAACATAGGATCACCTCCCCTTTTGTTTCTCTTGGACATGTTAACAAATAGAAATAAAGAAACAAATTAAGGTAATAAAAACACACAGGCACACACAATCAAATCAAGAAAAGCCTAAAACATGTATGTGAAGGATAAACAGGAAAAAGTCTGTTACTAAACTACAAAGAGGCTATTAACTAACAGAGAAACCCAGGGCACAATTTACAACACATTTTCTTGCAACACACCATAAACAAACAAAAGAAAGAAAACAAACAGTACCAAGACTGAGCTCTGGCTTACAGAACAGTAAAGTGAGTTCAGGAGGACACTCCTGCCTAACATAACTCATAAGTACAACCTCAAAATTCTTTTACTTCACATATACTCCTCCCCATAGAGAATCTATGTTGTCACTATAAAAAAATAGCACTTGCCTATCAACTTTAGCACCCCAGGACTAAGATCCTACTCCATCCACCTCCCATCTCTCCCCAGTGGTCCTCGCCCATGCTCATCTCATGACTTGGACATCCAAATCCTTGATACCTCTTCTTCTAATACCCCCAAGTACAACCTATGGCCAAATCCTGCCAGATGCGCCTCCTCACAATTTGGTGTCCATTTCCTTCTCCATATCTCTTGGCACTCTGCCCACCATAGGCTTCTATTCAGTCTGCTACCAGCTCTAGCCTAGAAGGCTTCCCCAGCACCCCAGGTCTGCTCTGTACCCTTCTAATCTGTTCCCCTTTTTCAGCTGGTAATCCTGACCTTCTTACTCTTTTTTCCCCCTTTCTTCACCCCCCTACTTTTATTTTGAGACAGAGTCTCACTCTGTCACCCTGGGTATTGTGCCATGGCATTGTAGCTCACAGCAACCTCAAACTCCTGGATTCAAGTGATGCTTCTACCTCAGCCTCCCAAGTAGCTGGGACTACAGATGCCTGCTACAATGCCCAGCTAATTTGTCTATTTTTAGTAGAGATGGGGTTTCAGTCTTGTTCAGACTGGTCTCGAACTCCTGAGCTCAAGTGATTCTCCCATCTCAGCCTCCCAGAGTTCTAGGATTATAGGCATGAGCCACTGTGCCTGGCCGCAGGCTACCTGTGCTGACACTGGTATCTGCCTCTAACTACCTGTGTGCCTCAGTCTTCCCATCTTAAGATAGGGACAATAGTACATATCTTCTCAAATTAGTTAGAACTATTAATTACCTCTATAGACTTAGAACAACATCCACAAACTACAGCCCACAGGCCAAATCTGACCCACTGCCTATTTGTATAAGTAAAGTTTTATGGGAACAAAAACACATACATTGTCTGGGTCTACTTTCAAGATACAATGGCAGAGACCACACTAAACACTAAAATATTTACTACCTGGCACTTTATAGAAAAATGTGTCAATCTCTGACATAGACTATACTTAATCTATGCAAGTAAACATAGGTGAATCTTGAAAATATTACACTAAGTGAAAGAAACCAGTCACAAATTGCCATATCATAGGATTCCATTTGTATAAAATGTCCAGACAGGTAATTCTATAGAGACAGAAAGTAGATTAGTGGCTGCCTAAGGATGAAGAAGGAGAACTGGGGATTAGTGGTGGCAGTATTGGGGAGGGTGACAGCTAAAGTATGTGGGGTTGCTTTTGGGAGTAACAAAAATGTTCTAAAATCAAACGGTGTCCATAGCACAGTGGTTACAGCACTGACCACAAGCACTGAGGGTGGCGGGTTCAAGCCCGGCCCAAGCCTGCTAAACATCAATTACAACTGCAACAAATAGCTAGGCGTTGTGGTGGGTGCCTGTAGTCCCAGCTACTTGGGAGGCTGAGGCAAGAGAATTGCGTAAGCCCCAAAGAATTTGAGGTTGCTGTGAGCTGTGACACCACAGCACTCTACAGGGCAACATACTGAGACTCTGTCTCAAAAAAAAAAAAGTTCTAAAATAAAATAAGACAGTTGCACAACTCCATAAATAAAAATATTTAAAAAGTTCTAAAATAAAATATGATAGCTGCACAACTCCATAAATAAAAATATATATATATTGAATTGTACACTTTAAATGAGTAAATTATATGGTATGTGAATTTATCTCTAATTGTACCTTAATAAAGCTGTTCCTCCAAAAATATTGGCTGATATCTTACAAGATCATTGCTTACTCTGAGCGCGAGACACGTCTGAAGCCCTTCCTTTTGCCTACAGACCCTGTCACAACACTGTTCCTGCTGCAGGAATTCAGAAAATGTTTATGGAATGTGGGGATGGATAAGGAAGGGGGAACAGGGTTTGGGTGCTATTTTCCCCAATTAATGCAGATATTTAAGTACTTCGTCTGTTGGGAAAACATATGACATGTGACCTGTGATTTCTACTTGGGGCCTCAGCATGGGAATCCAGCAACTTCATGTTGCCACATGAGCGAGCCACGCCCCTACATAAACACCTGAGATTTTTACACTGAGGCTTTTGTTTCTGACCTGATAGCTGATAGCTGGAACATAGCTCCTGGCTCTCTGAGTAAGCAAATTTCTAGCACAGGAAAATGAGCCCACAATGTAGATAAGACACTTAGAATCTGGGTGCTATGTAACTCTCCTCTTTCTCACCCTCTTCTGACTCATCTGAGTTGCTCAATAAATATCTATGGAAGGGATCAATCAAGAAAAGATTACATTTCTTTTAACACATACTTGTTATTCTTTCCTATGTTTTATACACCCCATAAAACTATGAATGCTTTTCTTCTGAAAAATCAAGCTGTGTGAGCCTCAACACCTTCTATAGGGGCAGCAATGGAAGTGCCTCTGACTCCAAGCGCAAAAGAACCAGATTGTACAGGGATGGGTTTAAGACAGGTTGCAGTCCGGACGCCCAGAGATACTGATTCAGATTGACACACCTCACTTTGAGAAATACCTCTCTAAGTATATTGAACTGATTCACTTGGGTAACTTATTCTTGAGATAATAGAAGGGCCTGGAAAATATAGCAATGAAATAACAAACTCTGAGATATTAATGCGATGCCTCTCTGAATGAATCTACTGTAACATCTTGGTATCCTCAATACACACCCGGAGAGGCTCAGGTGGCTTTGCTGAAGCAGGCCAAGCCCAGGAGTAAGTGGGACTCAAGGGTAAGGACACTCTCTCATTAAAGCCTGATGACAAAATGGTACATAGGCACTTTATAAATAAAAAACCTGTAGCTCCCAGAAGGTGAAGGATTTTCATACATGCATTCAATAAAACAGTTCTTTAAGGCCTATTATGTCTTGGATAATGTACTTTCAATCTGACATCCAATGGCAGAGAAATTCAAGTCCAGATGTATCACTCAAAATCTATATTCTTTTCATCATAATTCGAATCTGCTGAAATATCAAATCCATGGCCATGTCAGCTACCACCCTCTCTCTCCTCTACCTCAAACCCAGTCTTCTTCGGAGTTGTCTACAGTGGTTGGCTGCATGTCTGAATCGTCTGCTCATTTCTTTCTTTCTTTTTTTTTTGTTTTGAGACAGAGTCTCACTATGTCGCCCTGGGTAGAGTGCCGTGGCATCACAGCTCACTGCAACCTCAAACTCTTGGCCTTAAGCGATTCTCTTGCCTCAGCCTCCCGAGTAGCTGGGACTACAGGTGCCCACCACAACGCCCAACTACTGCTCATTTCTTAACCCACCATAAGCTGTGTTGCCTCAACTACTCCACTAATTCTCAGTTAGGCCACTTAGAATATTCCCATTGCTGAACCTCTCGATACTTATAGAATATCTTATATTTCTTTTATATATATCTACACATACACACACACGCATATTTTTAGGACAGAGTTTTGCTTTGCCAACCAGGCTAAAGTGAAGTGGTAGATCATAGCTCACAGTAGCCTCAAACTCCTGGGCTCAAGCAATCCTCCTGCCTCATTCTCCCAAGTAGCTGTGACTACAGGTGCATGTAACCACATCCTGTAGAGACAGGGTCTTACTATGTTGCCCAGGCTAGTCTGGAACTTATGGCCTCAAGCAGTGCCCCACACACACACAAAGTGCTGGGATTACACACAAGACCTGCCACATCCAGGCCGATTCTCTTCAAATTTCTGACACTGTTTCCTAGCCTCTTCTTCTTGAAATACTTTCTTCTCTAGATTTCATGATATCACACTCACCTGGTTTTCTTCCTACCTCTCTGAACATCACTTCTCAGGCTCTGCTGTGAGCTTGTTTTGCTTTTTCTATCTCTATAATGTTCTAACTAGATCCTTCTTCTCTTGTTCTAATATTTTCTTTTTCAGGGGGAGGGGGTGGTTTGAGACAGAGTTTCCTATGTCACCCTCAATAGAGTGCTGTGGCATCACAGCCCACAGTAACCTCAAACTCTTGGGCTTAAGCGATTCTCTTGCCTCAGCCTCCCAACTAGCTGGGACTACAGGTGCCTGCCACAGTGGTCTTGCCCTGCTCTTTGCAGGGCAGCCCTTTCTTATTCAATCTCTCCTAAACTGTCCCTCCCCAGAGAGGCCTTCTCTGATGTACAGAAGTCACCTGGCACTAAGACATAAACCAATTCAGTCTTCTGCATAAACACTTACCGTGTGCTGATATTTGCCAAGATTATAATCTAGTCTCACATGAATACAAGCACCATGCGTGCATGAAGCTTATCGAAGCTGTTCACCTCAGAATTCTCCTATCTAAATAAAAGAGTGCTTGACACAGGCAGTGCCTCAGGAAACATTTGTTGCATGAATGAGTTAATGAACAGATCTATACCTACATTTATAAAAATCATAACTATGTGATGAAGTGGAAAATGTGAATTCACCTGTACTTTTGAAACATTTTGTTTTGAAGACATCAAAACCTCTGGAAGTTCTGCCAATAAAACATTTGGACCACAGCAGACAGAGATACACAACTGAACTAGTTCTCACTATTAAAAATCCTACATGAGGGGGGCATGGAGCAAGATGGCCGACTGGAAGCAGCTTCCGAAAGAGGCTCCTGTCCAAAAGGAAAAATAACCTCCAGAAATTGCACAGTTAAGCTGAAGACTGGGAGCCCAGCTGAGAGAGAGAAGTGATAACTGCAGGTCACCTCTGCTGAGGCAAGCTGCGACTTCAAGAAAGCAAGCTTTGGGTACAAAATTCATCTGAAAGAAAAAGTGTCTGTCCCTTCCCCCAAGAAAGATGTGGGGTTTTTTGCTTTTCTGTTTCCTTTCTTTTTTTCTCTTTGTTTGCTTCTGCTGGTTTTCTACAGACAAGCGGTGAACTATGCACTTGAAGAGGTTCACACACGGAAGAGTGCTATGGGAAGTGGGGTCTGCTTCTCCAGAGCAACCCTGATGTGACTCTGAATACTCTCTTGCTAGGCAGAAAAACTGAACTAATGTTTACCCACCATTCTTAACTTATACTACACCCTTCCCTCCTTACCTGACGGAGCCCAACCCCCGCTGAGACTGAAGGAGGAGGTTCTCGAGTAGCGAACCCCCCCCCAATGCCTGCCTGAACAAGCATCCCACAGGCAAAAGACACCAGGGGGCCACAACAAGCCTCCCTCCCTCCGGGCAGGGAATCTACCAGCGACTGTGCAGCATGCCCCCTGCCCAAAGCTGGCCAGGCTTCAAGAGGCCCGCTGCCGACCAGGAACTTCTCAGGTAACTACGCGGCCCCAGGCCAACTGCCCAGCCCCTGCAGGCCCACCTACGGCTGGGGACTCCCCCAGCAACCCTGCGAGCCAGCACCCGGCACCCACAGGGCCTCCGAGGCCTGCCCCCAGCCAGGAACTCCCCCAGTGACCACGCAGCCCCGCCCCCAAGCCTGCTGGTCCTCCACAGGCCTGCCTTCTGCAAGGGACTCCACCAGCGACCACCCCTGGCCAGGAACTCCCCCAGCGACGGCTTGGACCCACACCCCATGCCTACCGGGCCTCCGCAGGTCCGCCTTCTGCCAGGGACTCCATCAGGGACTGCAAAGCCCGGTGCCCTGCACCCGCTAGGCTTCCGCAGATCTGCCTTCTACCAGGGACTCCTCCAGTACTGCATGGCCCTGCACCCCGCACCCATCAAGCCTCCACAGGCCCACCCCCGGTCAGGAACTGCACCAACGACCATGTGGCCAGCTCCATGCACAGGCGAGGCCTCTGCACCACCACTCACAGCCAGGGACTCCACCAGCAACTGCATGGCTAGCACCCCGCGCCTGCTGGACCTCAGCATGCCTCCCACTGGGCAGGGATTCCAGGAGCCACGCAACCAGTGTCTGCCCTCTGATACCCTCTCTGCCTCAGCACCAGCCCCACCCATCTGGCCAGGGACTCCAGAAGCCGCGGGACTGGGTCCCTCCCTTCAGAGCCCTCCCTGCCTCTGCGTGGAGCCCTCCTCCCGGCCAGAGACTGCTGGAGCTGAGGGCTCTCTTTGCCAAAGTCACTGAATGCCTGGCATTTCCAGAACCATGTGTAACATCCCCTGCCATGCTGCTGGATCCAGGGGTGCCACACTCCGGAGCTGCTCCGACAACCAGAACTCCCTGGCTAGGGCAGTCCCAGAGGAGCTACACAGGGTCACTCCCCACAAAGTTCCAGCAACAATGGAGTGATCCTGCCAGGGTCTAATCTTGGAGAGACACCTTCCCAACTCTGAGGACAGCCAGAGGCAACAGTGAAAAACAATCATGGGGCGGAATGGCAATATGAATAATCAGAGTAGACAACTCCCCCAAGGAACAACAAGGTAGATACAGCACAAGATTCCTTGCATAAGCAAAAGGCTAAGATGTCAGAAATCGAATTGAGAGTCTGGATAGCAAATAAGATCAGCAGAATGGAGAAAAAGATGGAATTAGAATTTCAGGCAGTAATCCAAAAGATGACCCAAAAGATGTCTCAAGAATTCAACGAATTCAAAGACAAAATGACCAAAGATCTTGACACATTGAGACAAGAAGTTGCAGGCCACAAAGATCTGAGAAATACAGTAGAATCCCTCAGTAACAGAATGGAGCAAGCAGAACAAAGGATTTCTGACATTGAAGATAAAGCTTTCGAATGCTCCCAAACCTCCAAAGAGGAAGAAAAATGGAAGGCAAAAACAGATCACTCCCTCAGAGAGCTCTGGGATAATTACAAGAAAACCAATATTCGCCTCATAGGGATCCCTGAAAGTGATGAAGCGGCTTCATAAAACACAGAATCTCTTCTTCATGAGATTATGAAAGAGAACTTTCCAGACATGCCATGAGATTCTGAAATTCAAATAGCAGACAGTTTCAGAACTCCAGCACAACTCAACCCGAATAAGACATCCCCCAGACACATCATAATCAATTTCACTAAAGTTAATATGAAGGAGAAAATTCTGAAAGCAACCAGATGTAAGAAAACCATTACCTCCAAAGGGAAGAACATTAGAATAACTGCAGATCTCTCTGCTGAAACCTTTCAAGCTAGAAGAGGATGGTCATCGACTTTTAATCTCCTAAAACAAAATAACTTTCAACCCAGGATCCTGTATCCAGCAAAACTGAGTTTCATTTACGATGAAGAAATTAAATACTTTAATAACATCCACATGTTGAAGAAATTTGCCATAACTAAAACAGCTCTCCAGGATATTCTCAGACCTATCTTCCATAATGACCAGTGTAATCCTCCACCACAAAAGAAAACCCACTCTGCAAAAAAAAAAAAAAAAAAAAAAAGTAAACCTACTCAGAAACTTTTGATCAAATTCCAACTTCCATAGTTGCGAAAGGATTTCAATTGTCCACCAGACTTTCAAAAGGCTTATCGATATTCTCAATTAGTGTGAATGGGTTAAATTGTCTTCTAAAGAGGAACAGGTTGGCTGACTGGATACAAAAACTCAGGCCAGATATCTTCTGCATACAAGAATCTCATCTTACCTTAAAAGATAAATATAGACTCAAGGTGAAGGGATGGTCATCTATACTCCAGGCAAATGGAAAGCAGAAAAAAGCAGGCGTTGCAATCCTATTCGTAAATACAGTGGGCTTTAAACCACCCAAAATAAGGAAGGATAAGGAGGGACACTTCATATTTGTTAAAGGTACTACTCAATATGATGAGATTTCAATTATTAATATTTATGCACCCAACCAGAATGTGCCTCAATTTATAAGAGAAACTCTAACAGACATGAGCAACTTGATTACCTCCAGCTTCACAGTAGTCGGAGATTGTAATACCCCTTTAGCAGTGCTGGATAGAGCCTCCAAAAAGAAGCTAGGCAAAGAAATTTTAGATTTAAACTTAACCATTCAACAACTGGATTTAACAGACATCTACAGAACATTTCATCCCAACAAAACTGAATACACATTCTTCTCATCAGCCCATGGAACATACTCCAAAATCGATCACATCCTACGTCACAAGTCTAACTTCAGCAAATTTAAAAAAACAGAAATTATTCCTTGCATCTTCTCAGACCATTTTGGAATAAAAGTTGAACTCAATAA
>CAUYRH010091173.1:0-15669 GCA_963574655.1 Perodicticus potto
TTTTTTGAGACAGATCCTCAAGCTGTCACCCTGGGTAGAGTGCTGTGGCATCACAGCTCACAGCAACCTCCAATTCCTGGGCTCAAGCGAGTCTCTTGCCTCTGCCTCCCAAGTAGCTGGGATTACAGGCACCCGCCACAATGCCCAGCTGTATTTTGGTTGCAGCCGCCATTGTTGTTTGGCGGGCCCGGGCTGGGTTTGAACCCACGAGCTCAGGTGTACGTGGCTGGCGCATTAGCCCTTCGAGCCAAAGGCGCCGAGCCCAAATTTAGGATTCTTAATACCATGTGTCCTAGAGGTCAAGAGTAAGGCAAGGAGCCAGGCCTCCCTGAGGTTTGCCCTCGTTCTATGCAGCCCACACAACACATGAGTGTAGACATGGAATTCTGTCTTTAAGTATGCAAAAACTACTTCTTTTACCTCAAAAGGCTGTGTCTGGAAACTTTTTTTTATTTCTGAAAAGCAAAAAAATTAATCAATAAAATACACTAAATCTGTCCTTACCATGTGAGAACACAGCAGGATGCTGTTATCTGTAGAATGGGCTTTCACTAGTCCCAGAATCTACTGGTGTCTTGATCGTGGACTCCCAGCTTCTAGAAATAACCTTTTGTTTATAACCTACCCAGTCTAGGGTATTTCACTGTAGCAGACCAACTAGACTAATACAATTGCTCATGAAAGAAACGTCAAAACTCACAAAAGCACAAGAAAAGGAATTTATTTATTGACTCGTATATAAGCCAGGGCCATGGCAGGGGTGGGGATAAACAATGAAAGTGGAAATTCTGTTAAAAGCCTTTTTCTCTTTCACCTCTTCTTCTTTCAATGTCTCTTCTTTTTCACCACTGAGGTGGTGAGAGCACCATTCTGTCATCTTCTCTACTTCTGTTTTCACAGCTTTGGAACCAGAGAGAAAGATGCTTTCACTCCCCCAGTTCTGACAGATGAAGAGGCTGTGGCATACAGGCTAGGATTGTAAATTGACCTCTGCAGAGAGTGGATGCCTGCTTATGCACACTTAGGTACTATTTCAGTAAGTGCGACCAGGTGGGTGGTTGGCCATGTAAAGGGCACAGCTCACACCTGCCCACACAATTAACCATTAATTAAATTAATGGAAGACAGTGATGGCTTTCATTCTGCTTGAGAGGTGTTTAGCCTGTTTTTATCCCTTTTTGAGTATCACGTCACTGTGTTATTTTCCAGTGTTTCTAGACCAATTCAATAAAACAACAGCATTATTTTCTTTTCATTGTAAATGCAGGTCTTTTGACCTTTTTTCTTCCCTCAGTGTTATTAAAAATGACAAAATGAGGACAAGTGAAAATGTTCTTTTGGTGATTTTTGAATGCACCATGTTGCTGAGGATAAGCAGCTGGCTGCGGTGCCCTACTCAGCCTGCAGCTTTTGCCCTGGAAATGTGGTTTCGATTTAATCGGAGGCCAGCACTAGAAAATTATCCTGTTTGGAATGATATAAACCCACTGGGATAGCCAAGCCACAGTAACAACCTACCTTTCTACCTCGGTATTTTTCTAAGAGCAAATGAGTCACAATCATTTTACAAAAATTTGTTAATAGAGGAAAGACCATGGCAAGTGTTTCTGAAAGTGACAATCATTTGCATGTTATACTAGTGAGGGATTGTTGGTTTGCTTCTTTTGGATTAAAATACTTTTGGAATTTTTCTTTTTCTCTTGATTTTCCCTTATGTTATGGCATATTGTGTTGTTATATTACAGTGGAAAGAGCAGAAACTCTGCTCAGTCTTAAATTCAAATTTTTGTTTTTATTTTATTCAATAAGCCTGTGCTTAGTGTTGGTCTTGGTCCATTCAGCTTTCTGTAACAAAATATCTCAGACTGGGCATTTTATAAGCAACAGAAATTTATTTTTCATACTACCGGAGCTTAGAAGTCTAAGATGAAGGTGGCAGCAAATTTGATGTTTGGAGACAGCTTGCTCTCTAGAAATGGGATGCTTGACCCAAATTTTGTCTACTAAGAAGGAAGAGGTTAGGTAAACACTGGAGAAAAGTATGTCCCAAGTATTGAGACCATATAAAAGAAAGTTGGAGGTGTTAGGGGATAAAACATATTTTGGAGAAGTGCAGGCAGTTTGGTGCATCTAGAGCATTTTGCACATAGTTGGAACTTAATAAATATTTGTGCAATGAGAACCATGGCTAGGAAACAAGGCAGGAGCCATTTCAAAGACAGATTTCTGGGTATTTTGACTTTCATTCATCCTTAAAGCTTTGGGAAACAATTATTTGGTTATTATTCTGTGTCAAGGAATGACACAATCAAATTTTTCATTTTTTTTTCTTTCATCAACCCCAAGCTCTTAGGCTCAGGTAATCCCCTTGCCTCAGCCTCTGGATGAGCTGGGACTATAGACTCCCACCATAGTGCCTGTCTAGTTTTTCTATATTTAGTACAGATAGGGTCTTGCTCTTCCTCAGGCTGGTCTCAAACTCCTGAGCTCAGGGAATCCTCCAGCCTGAGCCTCCAAGAATTCTAAAATTGCAGATGTGAATGACCATGCCTGGGCCCCAATTTTTCTTTTCAAAATAAAACATTTATAAGCATTTTGTGAATGGATCAGAATGGGGCTATTTGGAGGCCACCTAAGAGGCTCTTGTAATCCAGGCAAGAAACTGTGGCATCCTGCATTAGAGCTGTCGGAGTGGGGGAAGGAAGGACAGCAGGTTAAAACATAAAGCAAGAATGAACAGGGTTATGATTTGTGGAATGTGGGAGTGGGAAGGGAAAGTTCTGGAGGAATCAGGATGATGGGCCTGGATTTCAGGACACTGGTTAAGTGAGTTTAGTGGCAATGGTGGCATTAGCTTTCAGCTGTTCTGAAGTCAATGTATAGAGAGTATATCCAAGTGGTGTTATATAGTGAGCTGGACTTCAGGTCTGGATTGCGGGAAAGGAATATCAGCTGAAGATGTGTATTTGGAGGTTTCAACAACCTTTAATTAGCTAATGAAATTTTGGATGAAGTCACCAGAGAGAAGGAGGTAGGCAGTGGACCAGGCTGAGAACTCACGGGACCCAGAGGGCTTATTGGAAATATTGACCCTTGCTGAACTAGGGGCCATATCAGCCACATGTGTAAGAATCAGCCTAGGGAAGGGGGACATTATATGTGCTATAGGAAAAGTGTTATGTAATATTTATGACCTTGAACACTTTGGCAATCTCCCCATGAACCTTTTCTTTGTTAGCAAAAAAGAAATACTGCTATCTACTGCACTGTCTATTGTGACCATTATAGCAACAGTAAATGCACTCGATTGATATAATGCCTGGAATATAAAATTCATTCAATGAGTAGTTTTTTCTTTTTCCAGTGTTAGTTGGGTTACTGATAAAATTGTCCATGATAAAATCTGCTGCTTAATGAGACGTACCATTTTGTTCAATAATTTATTTAGCTCCCTTTCCAAATGGCTGAATGTCCAGAATGTAATAATCAGCTCCAATAAGGAGCTCTGGTAACAAAACAAGCAGAGTCTGATGAAGGACATTTCTAGAAATAATTTTGTTTTCTTCCTTTTGATTGTGACAGTATGCTCAATCTAATTTAAAAACACCTGCATTCAATTTTTAAAAAATTGAATATTCAGTCAATAATAAGTGTTAAACTTCCTTTACAAAATTGTATCAGTCATCCCAAATGGTGCAGTATGTACTTGAAAAATATCGCTTTTGCAGTTTTGAACTTTACTGAAACACATCTGTTTGTGTGGCTTTGCGCCCCTCACAACTTAGGTGCTTTAATTAAAGCAACCTAATTTGAGGAAATTTCAGAAGAGATGGGAATTCAACATTGTCTTGTCTTTGAAATCTTGGTTGTTCTCTTTGAAGTTGAACTGAAAAGTTATCTAGATTCCTTTGTTGAACACACAGATGCATTCAACCTCTGGCTTTATGCAGAAATTTCAAACATTTTCATTCGTGTTTTCGTTTCCGTGAAATGCAGACTAACTCCCTCACTTGGTCATGCTCAGTGTCTGGTTTTTACAGCATTTTCTAAGGTCTTTTTGGCAACTGAGGTAAAGCGCATTATAGGTTAGAGGTATAAAACAGGAGAAATGATTGATAAAGAATAAGAGATCATCTTCCTCTCTTTAAAGCACATGCTTATTTTTTATTCCCTTTTCATTTCTTAAAGTAGCAACGTGGGAAAAAGTCCTACTCATAGATGATTGTATCAAGGATCATGGGGGAACAATGTGTTTCACCCTTATCTTACTAGATTTACCCTCAGGTTGTGTTTTAAGGGTAAGCTGATAAGCATGAGGAAGATCAAGTTCAAAAACCAGAACTTGAAGTTTTATTTCTGTACATATGCTCTGGTATTTAAAAATCTGTCTATGTCTGGTAGCCTACTGAATCATACCACCCCTACCCCAAAGCTGTCCATCTCCTAACCCCTGGAACCCATGAATATGTTACCTTGCAGTAGAAGGGACTTTGCAGTTGTGATGAAGTTAGGTACCTTGAGATGGGAAGATTCTCCTGGCTTATTGAATCATCCCATGGTAATTACAAGGTCCTCATAAAAGGGAAGCAGGATGGTCAGTGTCAGAGTGGAGGTGTCAATGAAAGCAGAGATGGTAACAGCCTACTTTGTAGAAGGAAGAAGAGACCTTGATACAAGGAGTGCAGTTAGCCTCTAGAAGCCAGGAAAGGCAAGGTAATGGATTCTCCCCCGAGCTTGTGAAGGAAAGATAGCTCTGTTAACCCTCTTAATTTCCATCCATTAAAGTCCATCTAAGACTTCTGATACCCAAAATTGAACAACAAACTTTTATTGTTTTAACCCACTAAATTTGTGGTAATTTGTTATAGCAGCAATATGAAACTATAACATGCTATTTATTAAAAATGTCTACATATTTATGAAACTTTAGAATTCCTAAATTCTGTACCAGTACCTCTAATTTCTTGTGAGTTACCAAATGAGAAGGGCTATGGACAGAGTCAGAATCTGTCCATGGCTAATAAGGTCAGATAAAGATTTTAGTTCTCTGATTTACTCAGATCAAATACTAGTTCCCTCATTTGCCAGTTGACTGACTTTAGACTTGTCCCACACTTCTGTGTGCCTCAGCTTTTTAATTCATAAAGTTAAGGTAATAATAGTATTTTATAGTTTAAATAGTTAATACTTTGGCTGGGCATGGTGACTCACATCTATAATCCTAGCACTCTGGGAGGTCAAGGCAGATGGATTGCTTGAGCTCAGGAATTTGAGACCAGCTTGAGCAAGAATGAGACCCTGTCTCTACTAAAAGTAGAAAAACTAGCTGGATGTAGTGGCGGGTGCCTGTAGTGCTTGCCTGTAGAGGCAAGAGAAGTACTCAGGCCTAAGAATTTGAGGTTGCTTTGGGCTATGATGATGCCACAGCATTATTCCCAAGGCAACAGAGTGAAACTCTGCCTCAAACAAACAAACAAACCCCTCAATACTCAGGAAACATAAATATTAGCTTCTTACACCAACATCCAAAATCCCATATTGGGTCTCCAGCTGGATGGACTTCCTGAGTGCAGCATTTAGAATCTGGGGGAGAGCATACTTAGGTGACATTGAAACCATGCTCATCAGTACAGTTGGAAGGATGTAAGTGGTAAACCTGGAAGCCCAGTGGAGGAGACTAGAATAAAGGATTTGCCTGAGACTGGGTCCAATTTTCTCTACTTCTGATTCTTCACTGGCTTTGTTGCTCAGTTCTCAGTCTATTCTGGGAATTCCATGGAGACTGAGATCACTTCTCTTCATCACACTGAAACTTATGAAAGTATCAAGCTTAGATGAAGTACAGGTATTTCAACCCCTAAAATAGATTTTTATCAAATTCAAATCCACTAAAGGGAATTGGCAATGTTTAGCTGATTATTTGGGCATTTTTTCTTGATATAGGAAATTGAGGAATATATTAATCTTTTATTGTTCAATATTAATTGTGATACGTATGTATTTGGGAATGTGGGAGAGAAAGGACACCTTTCCCTTTAAGAAAGAAAGCAGAGTTTTTCTCAGCATGGCTTTTATTGGCATATACAAAGGCTACTACTGATTTGCGGATATTGATTTTATACCCTGAGACATTGCTGTATTTTTTGATCACTACCAGGAGTCTTTGGTTGAGTCTTTGGGGTTCTCTGAGTATAAGATCATATAGTTGGCAAAGAGTGACAGTTTGACCCCTTCTGCCCCCATTGGACACTCTTTATTTTCTTCTCTTGCCTGATTGTGTTGACGAGAACTTTCAGCACCATGTTGAATAATAGTGGCGATAGAGGACAAACTTGTCTGGTCCCAGATCTAAGGGGAAAAGCTTTCAGTTTTTCTCCATTTGTTTTAAGATTAGCTGCGGGTTTGTCATAGATAGCTTCGATCAGTTTAAGAGATGTGCCACCTATGCCTATATTCTTCAGGGTTCTAATTAGAAAAGGATGCTGAATTTTATCAAATCCTTTTTCTGTATCTATTGAGAGACTCAGAGGGTTTTTGTAAAGTTAGAAGGTGAAGAGGATCATTAAAATGTTTAACACAGGGATATCTAACCTTACTTTTATTCTAATATTGTGTTCAATGTTTTAGCTCCTTTTCTTCTGCTTTTGCAACTTGAATATTTCAAAGGACAAGGGGGAAAGTATTTTTAAAGTATCTCCATTTGCAGGGTGTTCTTTATCAATTTGATGCCTGGCCTTTCTCTGTTGTAACCCATCACACTGGGACTGGATGCTTCTGCACATGGCAGTTTTGATGTTCGCCTCCAGTATTGGTTTCATCTGATGAGACAGATATGCAGGATCTAAAGTGCAACACATAATGTTTGTGACAATTTCTATAGTAGCCAAAGTATTCATATCAGTAGAGAATATTTGTTTGTTAGGCATGTGGTTTCCAGGAGAGATTTCACAATTAGTCCCTCTTTACCAGCCAGGTGACTTAAGGCAACAATGATAACTGTTGTGTTTGTGGAGTTTTATAATAATCGGTGCGTCTCCACATGCACTTTATGGATGATCCAACAACTCCCTTGGGGGCTAGATGATAGCTACTCCCATATCAGAGAAGAGAAATTCCAGTTCTAGAAAAATAAACTGATTTCCTCCAATTTTTAAGGCTACTACATTAGTTAGGGTTCTCCAGAGAAATGGAACTGATACAATATCTGTATCCATATCCCTATTTATATAAGATATACCTACATCTAATGGTTTATTATATGGTATTAGCTCATGGGAGAAAAAGAACTGATACAGTATCTTTATCTGTACATAGCCATATCTATCTATCTATCTGTCTGTCTATCTATCTATCTATCTATCTATCTATCTATCTATCTATCTATCATCTATCTATATAGAGATACCTATACCCAGGGAGAGATTTATTATATAGCAATAGCTCCTGGGAGTATGGAGGCTGAACAGTCCCACAATCTGCAGCCTGTAAGGTGGAGACTCAGGGGAGCCTGTCATCTAGTTCAAGGACCTGAGATCCAGATGGTAGATAGATTTAAGTCTGAGCCTGAAGTCCTGAGAACAAGAAGCACCAATGTCGGGAGACAGGAGAAGACTGATGTCTTAGTTCAAGCAGTCAGGGAGGAAGAGAGCAAATCCAGCCCTCCTCTGCCTCTTTGTTGTGTTCAGGCTGTCGGCAGAGGGGATGACGCCCACCTACATCGGGGAGGGCCATCTGCTTTTAGATGTTCATTTCAATTCAAATTCTCATCTCTTCCAGAAACACACTCATAGACACATCCAGAAATAGTTTAATCAGGTCTGGGACACCTCTGGGGCCAGGAAACTTGACACAAAATTAATCCTCACAGCTACTAAGTGCCAAAGAAATGATTTAAGATTGATTTTTTAAAGAAACTGTGTGAGTCTCAGTTTCCTCCCATACAAAGTGTGTGTATGGACACGCTGGCTAGACGCATCACAAATTGAAGTCAGAGCAGTGATTGTTAGTGAATGAAATTGTCTGGCTTTGAGGAAGGGTGTGACACGTGCCATCAAGATATGCGTACCATCTAGAGAGGACAGCTGCTGTCAGGCTCCAGATAGTGCTTCTGAAAGGAATGCAACAAAATTAGGGTTGCAAGACTTTTTACTTTTTCAAAAGAAGACAAAAATCTTGATTTTTATGAAAATTTCCTGTGCTTGATTAATGCTGAATTGTCAGAACTACAGTCCCTTTCTAGAGCTTCCATGGTGAAGGATGGATGGAGCCACCTTCACTTTCATTAGTTCACTGTTTGAAAACAGCATTGTTTTGGTTTAACATTCTAGGAAAATAAGTGTGTGTGTATTTTTTTGTTTTGGTGTGGAGGAGTTATTAGGTTTATTGACTTTTCAATTAATGTCTAGGTCCATTCAGTAGTTGATTTGGACAAATGGATAATTCCTAAGGAAATAACCAAAATTCATTTTTTTACATGCTATTGGAGCATTAGAAGAGCAGACATCATTCTCTACAGAACATCTTGGATACAAGGATGTATTTCTTTCATCCACAAAGGGGGAATCCGAACATGGGAAAGGAGAGATTTGTATGAGATCTTGAGTATATGTGCTCGATCCTATTATTTTCACTCTCAGAATTGATGGCATAAATCAAACAAATATAAATAAAAATTTATATCAACCAGCAATTTATTTTTATTGCTGTATAATTATGAAGTTAAATTTTGCTATTCACACTTATATGGTTGAAGTGAATTTGGAGTTTTTGTTTATAGCAATATTGGTAATATTGCCGATATATGTTATTGACATTTTTCATAATAATGATTTAAATAAAAACATACCATTTACTGAGAGTTTATGGTCGATAAGGCTTCATGATAGGGCAGTGTCTTTCACCCTCTTTTATCTCACTGCCCACTTGAACCTCTAGTTAAACTTCCTCGACACACTTAAATCTTGTTCAAAAAAAAAAAAGAGTAAATAAAAGAATATGCTTATTGTGTTGCAACTTCTTTTGAAAAAATTTAATTAATAAGCTTTAAAAATTTGTGGCACACCTAAGATCCTCTCATGGCACATCCATTGAAAGTCAGTTTGCTAAGGTTTTTCCATTCATTAAATCATCCAGTTCTCACAAATCCTTATGAAGTAGTCACTGATGTCCCTAATTAAAGGAAACTGAGATGGAAAGAGGTTAAGAAACGGGTGTAACATTATCCAGTTACTAAGAGGGAGATGAAAACCAAGTTCAAATTAAATATATAGAAAAAAGGCCACAAAGTATTTATTGAGCTCTATAGAAGGTTATGTTGCGAATTCTAAGTTCCAGTGAATGAAACTAAGTCCTTGCTTCAGTGAGGTCATAGTTGGTGGGGCTGGACAGGGAATCAATCAACATACACAGCCCCATGGCAATGGTACTAGGTCCTGGAAAGGAAAGAGTTGGTAAGAGGACAGAGGGGCCGTTTGCCACAGGCAGTGAGGGAACATTTAACCAGAAGTTAAACCAGAATGTACCCCAGGGGTGATGTTTAACCAGAAGTTAGAAGAAAGCACAGGGCTGAGCAGTGGGATTTCTTGGACCATCTGCGCGATAGTTCTCCATGGTACAATTTACCACTCACTTTTAGAACAGTGTAACCCTTTGGTCTTTTGTATTTAATAGTGTTGTATAAAATCTTCTTCAGGAAAGAGCAAGGACTTAGGAGGTAGACCCAAGTTCAAATTCTGTTCTCTATTTCTCCCTGAATTATTTGGGTGTGGTATTTCTAGACCTTAGTTTCTTCATCTATAAAATCCCAGTTATAATCCTTACCGCCACGGTAAATGAAAATGGCACATATAAGTCTCCTTTGCAGTCCCTACAACTGCATATGAATATGCAGTAGTCATGCGCTAAACAACATTTGTGTCTTATAAAGGGATGTGAAGATGTTCCCCTGCAAGTTTTGTGATTAAAATGTGGGGAGGCCAACATGCCATAGAAAATCCCCACTCACCTTCAGACACAAATAGGAAGAACAGTTAGAATGGAAACAGATGCAGGAATTAGAGAGAAACCAGGTGTGGATAAAGTGGGTTTACCCACTGTAATCAAGTTAAGGGCAAAAGTGAGAATTCAAGAAGTAATTTGAGAGCAAGGTGGGCAGGGACTTATTCATTTATTTAAATTTTCAAAATTTAAATTAAAAAAATTTGATATTAAGAAGCATATAGAGAATTGATATAGAAGCATAGGAGTTTACAGGATATCGTGGAGAGAGAGAGAGATAGAAAATGCACAAGGGTACATGCACAATGTATTTAAATTTTCCTGCCCTTCACAAGGCCCACAGCACTGTCTCCACAGAAATCACCTGCTATTTAAAGCTGCTGTTTTGAGAGCCGGGTTGGCCCACAGCCTGATAATCAAAAAATCTGGGTCTAGTCCCAGGTGGCCTTCTGACAAGCTGCATTGCTCTGAGCTAATCACTTTGCTTCTTTGCCTTTTAGGTAGAGGTAAAAAGATTTCCACATTTTACCTGTCTCAAAGGAATCCTTTCAGGCTAAAAAAATTGTTGAATCTGCCCCTTGTGTTGTGTAACTTACTATTAAATGTGGGAGCAGAATTGAGTAAAAAGTCAAAACTTTTAAAAATCAAAACAGTTATTTCATGGAGAACAAATTGGGTCTATTGTAGTCTGTTGTTTAGTGATTTCTTCCTGAGGAGGGGGGAGCAAAACGACAGTGTGGTCTGATGGTTCAGCTTGGCTCCGTGGAAAGTGCACAGAGTTTGGGAGGGTTTTGCACCTGGGTCCAGTTTTCTAACTTTGTCATCTTGTCAAGGATACTTATTCTTTCTGAGCCTAAATTTCTAGAACTATCGATACACTTACACCATGTAAGTTATTGTGAGGAGTGAGTGGATGTAACGTTATTAGCATGATATCTGCCACTGATCTTCAAAAACATTACCTTTACATTTTCAAAGAAAATGTTGCTTAACACCTGAATTCTGGGAGTTATATGGAGACTTCCAGGTTCTCAATATTTGGGGACCCAATGGAGCAAGTCTATGATGCCTATTTTTAAAGTCAGCCCCTGACTGTACCTATAAAGGCACAGTTGGAAATAAACTACTAGATGTTCTCCCACTTGAGGAACTAAGCCTGCCCCACCCTGATCCTGTGTGGAGGATGGTTGGAAAATATTTCTTGGCCTGAATTCCAGGGGCAATTCCAGGGGGCATGGGGCTTCATAATTGTCCCAAGTTGAGGAGGGAACTAAAGTACTTCTTGTTGTGCTACTTAAACCTCAGAACAATACCAAGATCTAGGTATTGTGATCCCCAAAAGACTGTACAGTGTGATAAATTGATAGTTTTCAACTGGTTAAATGCTAACCTTGACTAATCACTGACATATTTTACTTTGGGTTTAAGAGACAGATACTGTAATTGAACAAGGTCTACAAAAAATAAGAAAAATAATTCAGGCATTCATCATCTTACCCTGTGGCATTCCATGTTAGACATTATAGATTTTATAGAATGCCATTACTTGATGTGCTATTGAGAAAGAAAAAATAATTAAGGAATGCCATTCAAATTATATTGATTTTTATTCCTAACCCAATTACATATGTTCTAACTTTAAAAAAGTCTTTGAATTGACAATGTGCACATTCAACCTTTACTGCATGCCTTTCATGGATAAGCTACTTGCTAAGACTTATTAATTGTCTAAAGATATTAAGACATAAGAAAGTAGAAGCAAACGTATATAACTGCAATGTTTTCCCTTCAGCAACCATCAACTGACCTGGAGTTTGAGCGCGTAGTGATTTATACTACTTGCCTTCGTGTGGTCCGGACAACCTTTGAAAGATGTGAACTGGTTAGAAAGATCTTTCAAAACCATCGAGTAAAATTTGAAGAGAAAAATATAGCCCTGAATGGTGAATATGGAAAAGAGTTAGATGAACGATGCCGACGTGTTTCTGAAGCTCCTTCCCTCCCCGTGGTGTTCATTGATGGCCATTACCTTGGGGTAAGTCCTGTGCTGGGGAAGGACCTTGCCGTGTTGACAGGAAATCCGTAAGCCTACATGTGACAAGGACCTTGCACTAGGCCTACCAGGACATCTGCTGTTTTTTGGGACTTACTGCTCTCCCAGGTAATGCACAGCTCTAGTGCTCATCCTACAGAACTACGGTGGGATGAAATCAGCATGGAGCTGCCTTTGTGAACAGGCAGTTTTAAAATATTCAGTTGACATGAGTTTTGCATTATGAAGCTAGACATGTGGGATAAAAACTACTTTTTTTTAGGACAGTGAGAAAAATAGAATATAAGATATACATTTGTGAATTTTCTTCAATCCCATTATCAAACACTCTGTTTCCTACCTAATGAACCTAAAATGAAAGTTTTAAAATGAAATCAAAAAGAAATGGCACCTGGATCCAGAACTTTATCTGCTTGTTATTTAAAATTATTTTTGATTTGGGTAATGAGGCAGTGTGAGACATAAATTTAGACTTACAGTAAGCAGAAAAGAACTCCTGGGGCAGCAACAGATATGTCTGTGTCATTTCTCTTTGAGTAATGCTATAGAGTTATTAACCCCCATTGATCTGTGAACAAGCTTGGGTACAAAGCTGAGGAGTGAGGTCTAGAGGGTGTACATTAGAAAGGGTGAGAGTAAAGACCCAAGGGCACCAGCTACATGATCACTCATCACGGAACAAAGAGATTGTCAAAGCAGGCGGACACTTGGATCTTCATTTTGTTTAGTATCTTGTCGTAACCTTCAGTTTTCAGAAGAAGTTAGAAAAATCCAGGGCATGAGCTACTTTCATTTTTTTTTCAGGGAAATCAATCTATGTTTTAATAGATTTTATGAAAAGATAACTGCAGAGAAGCCATCATTCGATAGCCACGATATTAGGCGATTTTTCATTCAACCAGAGCTGGGCACAGACTACATTTCAAAGGAGAGGGAATTTGATTCAAAGTATTGATCCTCTTTTTGTTGTATTTCAACATATACCTTTCGGTCACAGAAAAAGTTTTGATAATGACAGTAATAATAGTGACAAAAATAATGGTGGTGATAATAATAACATTACTGCACTCTCAGCCTTGCATCTGTCATCTCATTTAATCGTTGGGGTGGCCTTAGAAATTGACTCTTGAATGGCATATGGGTTAGGAGGCAAGCAATGAAGTCGGACAACCTTGTTTCAAATTCCTGCTTTGGTGCCTTGGTTTTCTCATGTGTAAAATGGGAATGATAATATAACATATGGGCTGACTTTGAGGATTTTATGAGATAATGAACGTTTTAAGTGCTTAGTTTCTGCACTTGGAACAAAGCAAGTTTTCAATAAATACTAATGGTTATCCTTATTTTGCCAAAGCAAACATTGATTCCTTTGCTCCAAGTGGCTACAGGGCAGGGTCAGTACTCAAAGTAAGATTTTGTTCAGCTCCCCAATTCAGGCTCCTCAGCACACTGCCTCAAGGAAAGGGATCTTTGACTGATTTCTGTGATGGTCTTTGCACCTAAACAGGACTTAGCACAGAATAGGTGATCAGAGAAACATGTTGGATGGATGTGAGAATTGTGCTAGATTGCCTCCTCATGTTCTTACCTTCTCTCCCTAAGATCTACTCCCATAAAGAAAAGACCAGATACACTCACCACACTAGGGGGAACATACCTTGTAAGGGTTGTGGACATTTTCCATTTTTAATTTGGGAATAATTCTGACATTGTAAGACATTTCTCATTGTGGAATTTTAATTTCCTTGAAAGTACATAATTAAAATTTGTGGGTGACTGCCTGCTTATCCAAGTACAAGGCTGGCCCCATTTGATATTCTGGTCTTGACCACTTAGGTTCCTATCCATAAGCCAAACCGCTTATCTTCCTCCTTCTGAGATGATGGAATAGGCTGTCATACTCATTCTGCTGTTTGTCTTTCAGAGTGAGGGATCTCAGAGGGAGAGTGAAACAGCAAATGAGGTAGGGAGCATATTTCCCTCTAAAGTGTTTCTTTACCTGTGATCACTTTATTCACACACATGGGAGCCTAGCTGAGAAAGTATTACACGGGTGCTACCTTGTTGCTTCTATAAATGGAAGTTAAATGCTTCAAACCTGGAAAGAGTCCAGAAACAGATTTTCTCCCATTTTTTTCTTATAAAAGGAAAATGACTTCTAAAACTACAATTCACAATGGCAAATATAGCAGGAAAATTCTCCTCCCACTACAAAAGGACTTTTACTTAAATTTCAATGCATGACTATAAATAGAATACGTTGCTTGAATTGTAGACCCTCTTCCCGCACTATTCATGCATCTGAAATGGAAGGATGCCCTCTGCTGGGTTTTGACATGTGGTGAAACATAATTTTCAGGAAGAAAAGTAGCTGATGTCGGCAATTTCCATAACATCTGGGTTTTTAAACAGTGACATGAAACCATTTGATTTGGTTTAAATTAGATGAGAGATAAGAGTCAAGATGTGTGAATCATCTGCACAATATAACTTTTTTTTGTTTTTTAAGGAGAAGAGAGAGAAATAGACAAGTGGACAGACACAGCCAGAGAGAATTAAACAGTGACAGAAAAAGAGGCATTTGGAAGCACAATGGGGAAAACAATGAGATGGGATAGAGAACAGGAGAGCATTCTGTAGCTCTTTCACCATCTTGCCATCAGTGTCACCTGACCCAGGGTGGGTGGAACCCGAGGAATTCAGTTATCCTCACTGAAGTGAAGATAATTGACTTCAGTGGGTGAGAACGGAAGAATCGCAAGGATACTACACTTTTTCCCCTCATGACTCTCTTCTCTAGCCAAAATAAAAAATAAAGATGCAAGCAATAAAAAAGGCAAGGAAAAGAAATTACTTTGGAAGACAAATTTATACCACCTTTGGATACTTCATTGGTGGGTCAGAGGAGCAAATTCAGCCTGAAAAGTACCCGGGACTGTTTCATTATTTTGTATCTGAAAATCTTTTTTTCACACAAAACAATTGTGTTCAAATAGTTTGGACATAGATTATCTTATAAATCCTAGTAGAAAATAAGTTAGAATTAGTGACTTGTTTGGAGCAATCATTAACCTCTACAGTGGAAATCCCCCAAACCCACATTAGATTGGAGCTATAAAAGATGGAATGAACACATTCTTCTTAGCAAAGTATCTCAAGAATGGAAGTATCCAATGTACTCAGATCAGGGCTTTTATCCAAAATAACTTTTTTATTCTTATATGTATATCAGGTTATTTAATAATTGTAAACCTGCTGGAAGGAGCAGTTTGGGATGGGCCTTTGGGCTATGATACCTCAGTCCTGGGGGTTAGCTAGAGAGGGACAGAGGTGTAAGTCCAGAGGTTTCTGAGTCTGTCCATCTGCTGATTAGCTCCTTACCCAAGCAAGTCAAGGGGTTATCACCTTGAATTTCACTGTCTATGATCTCTTATCTGAATCCCTTGAGGGGAATAAGTTTAAGAATTCATTTTTTTTAAATTTTTTTTTATTGAGTCATAGCTGTGTACAATAATTCAGTCAAGGAGTACAGTGTGTGGGCTTCACATACAATTGGAGATATTTTCATCAACCTGATTAATATAACATTCATGATATTTTCTCATTTACTATGTGAAAAC
>CAUYRH010091175.1:0-10891 GCA_963574655.1 Perodicticus potto
GGCGCCTGTGGTCCCAGCTGCTTGGGAGGCGGAGGCAAGAGACTCGCTTGAGCCCAGGAATTGGAGGTTGCTGTGAGCTGTGATGCCACAGCACTCTATCCAGGGTGACAGCTTGAGGCTCTGTCTCAAAAAAAAAAAAAAAAAAAAAAAAAAAAAAGTCAAAATAATTTCCTAACTTTCCCTCCACCTTTCTGTGTAAAACTGGCTGAGGAAATTATCCATCTGACCTATCTTGTTTGAATATAGTCCTAAGCCCCCCATTCCAGAGAAAGTTTGGCCACGTCCTAGGAAGGCAGGAACACAGCAAGGAGCAGCTGGACAGGCCTGGCTGCTTTCCCCACTCTGTCCCTCAGCATTAGATCATGGCCGTTTTATCTAATTATTTTTCCTCGGGGTTGTGCATACCTTGTTGAACTTCAATGGAAACACAGAAAGCTTCCCCTGTATCTTTGATCTTCATTCTGAAGGCTCCCACGCCGTGTCAAACGTGATCAAATGCATTTGTATGCCCTTTGTCTACCTAGTCTGCCTCCTGTCAGTGATTTTCAGCAGATCTTTGGAGGGTGAAGGGAAGTTTGCCCTTGGCCCTGACACCGGCCCCTCCCCCAACCCTCAGGAGCCTCCCCTTCAAGTTCATTCTTACTTCCCTGTTTGCTTGTGGGACACCAGCTAGCACTGCAATTTCATGATCCTGTGTTGCTAATTGGTTCATGTTTACACTCCAAATTAAACAGGGGCGATTTCCTTCACAGCAGCGGGTATCATTATGTCTTTTCGGAAAAATGTCTAAAACTGGTTTTAATAGCAGCAGCTGACAATCGTGAAAAGGGTTTGCTAAGCTCCATTTAGCAAGCTCACTGCTTTGCGTTCATCATCTAACTCTGTAGAAACTCCCTCTTGTAACACTTGAGCTCTATCTAATACCTGGAGGGAGCCTTTGGGTTTACTTATTTCCACAAGAACTAGGTTTCTTTTAGAAGCCATTGGGTCTGTCTTTGCAGATACTATAACCCCCATCCTGTCTCTGCCTCCTGACAGAGGGCTATGTCTGGGAGTGGTAAGTGTTAAGTTGACAGAGAAGCAAGCCAGCTCAGCGACTATGGCTCAAGCCGCTAAGGGGTCAGCCACATACACCTGAGCTGGAGGATTCCAATCCAGCCTGGACCCGCCAAACAATGACGGCTGCAACCATAAAACAGCTGGGCTTTGTGGCAGGCACCTACAGTCCCAGGTACTTGGGTTGCTCTGAGCTGTGATGCCACGGTACTTTACCCAGGGGACAGCTTGAGGCTCTGTCTCAAAAAAAAAAAGAAAGGAAGAAAAGAAAGAAGCAAGCCTAACTCCATTTAGATATAATTCTCTTTTCAGAGAATCAGCAGGAAGGCAAACTAGACCTGATTCCATTCTATTGTGTTGCTTCATTTTATTGCTTTAAAAAAAAAAACCCAGGTCCGCTTGCCTCCCCGCCCATTGCATGGTATTTTAAGTGTACCTGCTTAGAACTGCTAGAATTATGAGTCTTGTGTAGAAAGTCACTATTTTTGTGACAACAAGCCTCGTGGTCATGTTAAGGTGGTCTTCATGCCATCTCTATATGATACGAAAATGATAAAAGAGCAAGTTTGACTCCCTTGACTCCTTTTCTGTTATATCCCATGGCCTTGGAAACTGGTTCCTCTCGTTTGCCCTCCCATTGCACTTGTGATTCTATCCTTGGTGGTTACTGATTTTTATGATCACATTGTTTGTGACCCTCACCTGCAATCGCCCTCCCTACATTAGCACATTGAGCTAATGTATTGTATTTGTATTGTATTGTATTTGATTGTATTTGTTTTGTAACAATTACTAAGTGTTTGATCGTAACATTGTGTAAATTAAGCTGCCATTCCCTGGTGATCTCCCCTAACTTGTTGTTTTTGCCCCTCTGCCCCTAACTGTTGTTTTTGCCTTTGTAATTATGTTTGCTTGCCCCCTGGAAAAGTTTTGCCTTATAAAAGTCAGAGCCACAGTCAACTCGGGGCTGCGCCCAGAAACTCCATGTTGGGACACTGGGGCAGTCGCCGGCCAGCTCTTCAATAAAAGGACTCCTCTCTGACTCACCTTGTCTGGCGCAGTGGTCTCTGGGGGAGCCCCTGGGCATAACACGAGTATGTGGAGATAAGCAGGAAGGAACTGGGAGGGACAGCCCAAAACCTAAGTGTGCAAATGATGTAAAAAATTACCTTTTTTACACACACACACAGATTCCACTTATTTTTCCCCTAAAGATAATAATTAACTGGATTCGAACCCACCAACTCAGGTGTATGTGGCTGGCGCCTTAGCCACGTGAGCCACAGGGCTCCTATGGCTCAAAGGAGTAGGGCACCGGCCCCATATGCCAGAGGTGGTAGGTTCAAGCCCAGCCCCAGCCAAAAACTGCAAAAAAAAAGGGTAACAATTCACTGTTATGTTTAATTACTTACGATTGTATCAATATTTAGTCATTGTTTAGAATAAAAAATAAATAAGTACAGGTTTACAGATGAATTTAATAGCTTACATTGGATTTTTTTAAATTTTTCCATAAAAATACCACTTAGTGTCCTTTTCATTCTTTTTCTTTCCCTGTCGTGGTGTCGTTTTCTTTCTCTGGCTCACAATTGTCAGGAAAATCACACTCACGTCCGTCTCTTCTCCATGTGGGACTTTGTGACTGTGACCTCTAAAGGCAAGGGATCTTTCCACTATGACTTAGGTGAAACGCTGTTTTACAGTCACTTCACTCGATATTCTGCATGACTCTCATAAAACACCTCTCTTCTTTTTGCCTTCGATATAGCCATGAAAACCTGAGATTTGTAGACTTAAGTTACACAGATCAGCGGAAAGAAAAATAATGTCAGAATTGACAACCCAAATAAGTGACGGAGGCAAAAATCTCAATCAACGGAGATTTATGGCGGTAAAGTTTGAAGACATGACAGGAAAAACACAAGCCACAGAGGTGTCCATGACTGTTTCTTCTGCAGGGCTATTTGAGAACTCAATATTAAAAGGAGGCAATGGCATTGCAGAAAGAAAAGGGAGAGGGGGTAGTGGTGAGGCAAGCAGTCCTGCTCTGGGGAGGCCCAGGAATCTCACCTAAGAGAAGGTGAATGTGTGAAGGGGAAAGGGGAGTGAAGGAAGACTCAGTTTTACAGATGTCCCTGGGAAGGTGGAGGAATGAGTGATTCTGTCTGTTCTGCACCTGGGAAGATAAAGCTTGGAGTCCGCATTATCAGGGTGGGGCTGAACAGACTTTGTTGTAGGACCTAGGCTTGGCCTGCAGACGAAACCTACAACTACAAAGAATTTCCCTCTGGGTGCAGATGGGGGCGGAGCTGTGGCGCCTCTCTGGGCGTCTGGCCAGTACCTGACCTCAGTAAGAACCAGGCCTTCAGGAGGGCTGCAGCTTGGCTCAGTCTCTAAACCTGACCTGCCTTTTGCATAAGGGGATTTTCATTTTCCTTTACAGAGTCTAAAGTCTTCAGTTCTTTTCTGTGAATCCTGCCACAGCAAACTGCCAAGTGCTCCGGGCAGTACACCTGGGTTTCCACGCTGACCCCCTGGGCTTCTCCTTCCCCGGCTGGGCCCCTTCTTAGAGGGAGTCACCAACAGGAACATGTGCTACACGCCCCTCTGTGCCTGTGGGTTCAGCTTCTCTGGCCCCGAGACGGTACGGCCATGGCAGTCCACTTCCTTTCTCGGTTCCGCACATTCTGAGGGACAGTGCAGGGAGAAATGACAGACTGCGATGAAACTCAGCTGTTGTCTAAGTTCTGCCGCCACCTCACGTGCTTAAATTGCAGTGATCTGTAAAACGGAGCTTGGTCACTGCAGAATGGGTGGGGATGAGACCGAAATTTCTTCCTTAGCAGGTTCATGGTCTTGGCGATTCGAAGAATGAACCCACGGACCAGAGGTCAGTGGTAAGACAGGATGTTATCAGACAGAGAGGAATGCAGAAGGAGTAGAAAGCACCAGAGCTTCTAGCCAAGTGGAGGACCCAAGTCAGAGAATCTCTCTCTTGGGCCCTTTGTCTAGGGGTCTATATTACATTTTTTGGGCCAGGACTTAGCAGGTGGAAAAACATCTTTTCAAAATTCATGAGCGCATCAACAAATGAATGAATGCCCTTCCTCCTCCACTAGGTCAAGGTTCTCAGGTCCTTACAGTTTTTGTCTCCGAGAAGGGAGGGGTTTGTGCTTCCTACTCAAGGTGGAAATACCCCCAATGACTCAGGCTGCTTTGTTCATGTCCTTGCTAGAGCCCAGAGGGTGTGGCCTGGGAAAGGCAGCCTGTTTGTGCCTGGAAGCTGGGGTCTGATTTCAGAGCTCTCCTGGGCCTAGAGAAAGGGGGGATCCCTGCGCAGCCCCGAGTGTACCAGGAATGGGCTTAGTTTAGTCTTTAGGGTCACGCTGTCCTAAACTGCTGCGTATCACACCGTGTACAGACGTGGTAACAGCCGCTCAGGGGGATTGTTACACAAGTGGGCACATAAAAAACGCAGAGCTGTTTAAACAATGATGTTTGCAGACAGCAACACCAAAGGAAGGCAGGAGTTTCGGGTAGAATATACTGATGTCTTTGAGCACCCATGAACTCATCGAAGGTCTATCTGGTGGCTAATAAACTCCGGGTTTCCAGCTGTTGCTTAGAAGTGGAAACTAAATGCTGATTTACATGAGTATGTATGAAAACGGAGCACACAAACTTGATGGCCACCGTGTGTGTGTCCTTTATATAAATTATGGAAGAGAAAGGATGAAAACACTCTGAAAACTCAGCAAATTTTCTTCACTTAAAAATAAACAATATCAATATTTTCTTCCTTTATGCAAGACTTTGGCAGTAGCATCTTCTTTATACATAAATGACAGAAAGTTACCTCAAGCTGGAAAATGAAATGCCTGGTCTAAGGGAATTGTCCAGGTGAAGTAAATCTCTTAAAACAAATTTTAATAATTTTGTATGGAAATACATAGTATTCTGTCTGTCCAAACAGTTAATGTTGGCTCGGCACTTGTAGCTCAGTAGTTAGGGCGCCAGTCACATACACCAGAGCTGGGGAATTTGAGCCCAGCCCGGGCCTGCCAAACAACAATGGCAACTACAACCAACAAACAGCCGGGCGCTGTGGCAGGCACCTGTAGTCCCAGCTACACAGGAGGCTGAGGCAAGAGAATCACTTAAGTCCAAGAGTTTGAGGTTGCTGTCAGCTGTGATGCCACAGCACTCTTCCAAGGGCAACATAGTGAGACTGTCTCAAAAAAAAACATAGTTTAATGTTGCTATGCAAATTGTTATCAAAATGACATCAAAAGAAATGCTGTGCACTCCTTGGGGACCACTTGCCCCTCCCTGACTCCATTGTCTGGGCCTGCCCTAGGGGGTTGTCATCTAGGCCAGGCTGCTGACAATACTGTCTACTTTGGACGTACTTGCTAGTTGCTAACATGCAGATCTCAATGAGCGTGTCACAGAGCGCTCAGAACCACAAACCACACGCAGGTGTCCCAACAGAGTTTTACTGATATGGAAAATCCATTTTTGGCACCAGCAAATATGACTTTCACAACATATGGGCCTGAATAAGTCCTGTTACTGGTTTACACAGCATTACTCATAGTAAAGAACAAGATAAGGTGTCACCACCCTAAGAGGATACCATCACTTTTCCTTCTCCATGTAAGAGTAGTCAGCCTGTGCAATGCAGACTCTCCATGTAAGAGTGGTCAGCCTGTGCAATGCGGACTCTCCATGTAAGAGTGGTCAGCCTATGCTATGCGATCACTTTTCCTTCTCCATGTAAGAGTGGTCAGCCTGTGCAATGCAGACTCTCCATGTAAGAGTGGTCAGCCTGTGCAATGCGGACTCTCTATGTAAGAGTGGTCAGCCTATGCTATGCGATCACTTTTCCTTTTCCATGTAAGAGTGGTCAGCCTGTGCTATTCCATCATTTTTCCTTCTCCATGTAAGAGTGGTCAGCCTATGCTATGCCATCACTTTTCCTTCTCCATGTAAGAGTGGTCAGCCTGTGCAATGCAGACCCTCAGTGCCACAGCTAACCAAGTGCATGGTACAGGTGCTTGGTATTTTTATAGGAATTGAGAGATAATGCTATTTGAAAACTGCCTAAACAAGTGGACAACAATGATCACCACCTTGCATCTTGAGATGTATTTTTGAAAAAATTTTGCCACCAAAAATTGTAGTAAGAATTATGTTAACACAAAATTTGAGAACTATTTGGACTAGTGATTGTAAAAATGATTGAGGGCCATTATGTAAGCAAACCAAAACCCAATTCAGGCTCGGCACCTGTAGCTCAAGCGGCAGCCTGTTTGTGCCTGGAAATTGGGGTCTGATTTCAGAGCATGAGCCACATACACAGGAGCCAGCACGTTCGAATCCAGCCCAGGCCGGCTAAACAACAATGAGAATCAGAACCAAAACATAGCCCGGCGTTGTGGTGGGCGCCTGTAGTCCCAGCTACTTGGGAGGCTGAGGCAAGAGAATCGCTTAAGCCCAAGAGTTGGAGGTTGCTGTGAGCTGTGATGCCATGACTCTATCCAGGGCAACAGCTTGAGACTCTGTCTCAAAAAAACCAAAACAAAACAATTCAAGGTAAACAGTAAAACAGAACTTAAACTTCACCAGTCAAAAACTACCAACAAACCTCTAACTAGGGACTTTCCACCAGATCATAGCCAAACAGGACAAATGCTAAGCCGATCATGTAATTACTTTGTTCCCACCTTTAGCCTATAAAAGCCCACCACTCACTCTGCCATAAGGTTTTCTGTACTAATTCATAAATCCTTTCATGCTCTACGTTCACTTCGTCTTCAGTTTTACTTTTAACACAACTCTCACCTTTATTTTTTGTGGTTGGGAAAACAAGGTAGCAATTTTCTTAAAATTTGTGCAAAGTAAGTGTAAATATGCTGAGTAAAGCAAAGAGCGGATTTTCTTCTTATGAAATATGTTTTCTTTGTAGGTTGTTGAAAACATTTTAAAAAGCATGTTTATTTATTTTTGGGTTCTTTACTGTATTTCAGAAAGCTGAGCTAACTAATTGCACATATTAGATAAGTGAGGTGTCAGAAAAAAATATCTTTAGCAAACAATCCTCATATAAAAGCCTTCGAAACGCCACGTTTCCGTAAGGTACAACTCTTGGAAAATAATAAAACACCATTGGAAAAACTTTAAATGTACTATAGGGACAGATTTAAAACTTTACTCAGCATAGTCAAAAAATCAATGACAAATACTTTATCATTTCAACTTCAGCTATGTTACCAAGAAACTTTTGTTTCTAAATTTGCCGTGTACACATTTCTGAAACTATATCCCAAAGGGGCTGCCTTCTGGCCTTCTGATTGAGAATATCAGTATTTATCACAGCTCTTCTCAGCACAGAGGTTTTGACAACTACCAGATCCCAAAATGAATGCATCGTGCCTCACAATCAGGATGCTCTGCTCTCATTGAATTCTGAATGAGACCAAGAATTTCATCATCACCCTTCAATACACGCTTCTGTCAATTTAAAATGAGTTCTTATTTGAGGCAAATAGCTGCCTTTAGTAAAAGGACAATGTACTAGTGGTAACTTTAAAAAGTTAAAAAGGTTTTTTGCATGGACCACTTCAGTTATCTTGAGGTCTCCAGAGTTGTAAAGATCTCCTTATTCGTTTTCCAAATGGCACATAAGAGCGGTTTGTAGAAAGTATGAGGTAACCTTTGTCTAGGCAAAAAAAGAAATGTATTCATAATCTCATTATTCCCAGACATCACACCAAATTTCTGCCTCCAGGAAATGTTCCTTTTTTCCCCCACATCCTCTTCAAATTTTGAACAAATTTGTCTTAAATATCTTGGAGCTTTATTACTATAGGAAGAAATCAATTTCCTACAGAAGTGGTCTGGGCCAAACTTTGCTGTTCTAGGAATGCCTTTTATAAGATTTTTCGAGAGACTGATCCCATCCATGGGCGTTTATTCCTCCCGCTTTGAGATACTCTGGAGTGTATCTGAGTTTTTTTTTTTTTAGAGACAGAGTCTCACTTTGTCACCCTCGGTAGAGTGCCATAGTGCCACAGCTCACAGCAACCTCAAATTCTTGCGCTTAGGTGATTCTCTTGCCAGCCTCCCGAGTAGCTGGGACCACAGGTGCCTGCCACAACAGCTGGCTACTTTTTTGTTGCAGTTTGGCTGGGGCCAGGTTTGAACCCACCACCCTCGGTACATGGGGCTGGCACCCTACCCACTGAGCAACAGGTGCCGCCCTGTATCTGAGTTTTGAAATCACTTTCCCTAGCAGACACATGTAACACACAGCAGTGCCTCTCTTGAAGAAAAAGGATCTCTGCTGGTTTCTAATCCTGAGGGCACTCTGCAGGGTTCTTAGCCACCTGAATGGAACACACTGAGGCTCAGCGGTGGTTTCAGCCTGTTCTCCTGACCCATAAGCTGGTATCCACTTTCACCGCCCACTTTGTATTCAATCACCTGCAACTGTAACGGGTTCCCAGTATCAGTTCTAGCTTAGCTACACTGCCCTACCTCCTACCTTTCTGTCCCACCCCCTGCAGACCCTGTTTCTGTTCTCCATGAGGCGGACCCTGAGCCCCCCTGGTTTCACAGTGTGCTTCTCTCCGGGGACCACAGGGCAGCATCTGTCCGTCAGCCACAGACAGGAAGAAAGCCTGGGGCAGACTCTCTCCCATCCCCCATCTCTACACATGGTGAAGTGGGAGTGCGGAAACGCGCTCCAATTTTTGGACCCCATCTTTCACACGAAGGACAATTTGAAGGACATTAAGGTCTAATGTACTCCCAGCAGAGTCATACACACTTCTAGAATTAAGTGCCACACTCTATTTTTTATTAATGACATCTGATTCAGAACTTCTTCGTTTCCTGAACTTACAACTCCCGTCTCATGTTTGAGCCAAGCAGCCCTGGCCAACCACCTTTCCCCGCATGGCGTGAAGTACAGGGACACTCTCCAAGGGTAACCCAAGCGCTGTGATCAGCATAAACTCTGCAGACCCCATCGCGGCCACAATGTGCGTCTCTATTCTCTGAAGAGTTTCTATTCTGCTCCTCCCCCAACACCTGCTCCTCCGGACAGCTGTCCTCCCTCTCGGACACACAGGCAGCAGGGGAGGCATGTGCTTATGGGCAGCACGACCCAGGCCTGACACCCTGACGAGGACCTGCGGATGACAGCGCGCTGTGACGGGAGCTATGCAGTGGCAGGAGGTGGTAGTGGGGAGGCATGGGGGTGTCAAAGCAGCTCCTTGTTGTACCCCCCCAAGCATGTTTTTTTAATAGACATTCTTCCCCAGGATAGAGTGCCCAGGCCTCAGCCCAACTCATAGCAACTCAAACTCCCAGGCTCAAGTGACCCGCCTGCCTCAGCCTCCCAAGGAGCTGGGATTACAGACACACACCACCATGCCTGAATAATTTTTCTACTAGTAGAGACAGGATCTTGCTTTGCTCAGGCTGGTCTTGAAAGCGAATATATGGTTTTATTGCTCTGAGAAAAGGTGAAATATTATACAATAAAGAAGAGCCCTAGTTTAACGCAAGGGACTTAGGATGTTTGAAGGATGACACAGCTGTGTACAGGACTGGGTGGGAAGGTTACTTAGCCAGCTGCCGAACTTGAGGAGGCCCTGCCCTGCGCTGATTTTTATCAATCCCTCAGACTCCACCTCGTGGGCAGCTGGGCATGGGAGGTGAGACTTGGTCAGGGGTTACTGAGCATCTGACACCATGCAGTGTCTTTCTTAACTTCCCTTCTAAAATCCTGAATAGTATCCTGTATACGATATTTAAGTGTTACCTTTATGGTTTCTATAAAGCAGTACCTATATATAATCTACACAAAGGAAAACTTTTGATATATAAAAGCACAGGATTACTACCAGCTCTGATTTTTATTTATTTCTGCTTGTAAATTTAAAATTCTCAGGTTAACGCAACATCATCTGTTCCTTTGGGGATTTTATATTCAAGTTCTGTGCTTTAATAATAGGTGGTGGCAGATCCACAACCTTCTTCACATATCCTATTCATTTGTTCACTTATAAAAACTGTTTATAAATGTTTTAGACATTGGATACTGTTTATTCTATTGCAAGAAGATAGAAACATTTATTGTAGCAGAATATTATAGTTATTCACCTTATGTTTATTATCCCCCTTATTTTATTATAGCAACTCTGAATTCTTTAGTATAAAGAGAAATCAAAAGAAAACATATCTACAATCTTGGTTGAAGAAGTACACTGGGATCTGGTGACCTAAACCATATGTACAGGATATAAACATCTTTATATGTACATAGTTATGGTTACCTATGCATTATAAATAGTAGGTTTAACTTAGATTCTACAAAAATAATCATTTTTGGATGGGAACATGCAAACCAGTACACATAAACCTATTTATAAAACACATTGCTATGCTTTTTTTTTTGCTTTTAAATATAAATGTTGCTATTTAATCCTCAGCTAAATTTAAACAGAAACCCCAAAGTTCCCAATTAAAAGTATAAAATCTGCTTCCCCACAGTGCATACTTCTTCAGGTATTCTCTTCCTATGCAAAGTCTAGACAATTTTGTCACGCGTGAGTTACAGGCACACATCCCATTTCTTACTGGACATCCCTCTAAGGTCAAGGCTTTCTTTGTTCTATTTTTTTGCTTGTTTTTTGTTTTGTTTATTAAAATATTGCAAAAGAGTAAGTATTTCTTAAAATGGCATCATCTTAGCTTTTAGACTCTGATAAAAATGAGCACAATGAACCCCCTCCGTCGCAGAGCTGTGTTAATGGTGTGCGGAGCC
>CAUYRH010091176.1:0-30220 GCA_963574655.1 Perodicticus potto
TCCTTCCCGCCCAAAACTGGCTTCTTTATTAATGGCAGTAAAATTTTTTGCTGAATATAGAGTGGACGCAGGTGATAGGCCACAGTAGTTTTTTTTTTTTTTTTTTTTTTTTTTGAGATGGAGTCTAAAGCTATTACCCTGGGTAGAATGCTGTGGTATCATAACTCACAGCAACCTTCAACTCTTGGGGGTCAAGCGATCCTCTTGCCTCAGTTTTTTCTTCTCTGTTTTTAGTAGAGACAGGGTCTCACTTTTGCTCAGGCTGGTCTCGAACTTGTGAGCTCAAACAATCCGGAGTGCTAGTATTATAGGCATGAACCACCGCACCCAGCCTAGTAGTTTGTTGAGTAATGACTCTTCCCACAGAGGTGATGGGTTTGAGCTCAGCTTAGTCCCCTCCTCTCTGTGTGACATCAGTAAGCTGCTTGACCTCTCTGGGCCTTCGTGTCCTCATCTATGGATGAGATGGGCTTACCCACCTGGCAGAGTGATTGCCAAGATTCAAGTTTGGAGCTTTCATTATGGTTTTGCTTTTCACTTCCCTAGAGGCCCTCTGGCATGATCTCCGTTGGAGTCAAAGGTGGGAACAGTTATTTGGGGGGCTCCAGTTATTCAGCCATTGACCTAGAGGCAGCAGGACATGCACTTTGAAGCCTGGGAGCCCTGGGCTTGGTTGAATCACGGCCCAGCCTCTTCCATACCCCTGAGCCTGGCCAAAGAGACCTCATTGCCACAGACCTTGTACTGAGCCCTGCTCACAGGCTGGGCCCTGGGAGGGTGCGACAGGCTCCTCACTGCCATTCCTAGGGCCCACCTTCCTTCTCTGCACACAGCCCCCCAAGGGAATAGGGGAAGAAGGAAGCCAGAGGCCCCCAAAAGACCTGGTAGATCTTCGCAGGGAGCTCAGAACTGCACCCCCACCCAAGCCTCTGGGAGAAAGATCCTGGCGAAACAGCCCTGTATGATGATTAAGCGTTCTCTGCTCCAAATGCTATTAATGGTCATAAAATTATCCACAGTTTTCTGAGGCCCTGTCCCAGGGCTTGCCTCAATGGGACAATAAAATTGCATGCAGAAACGATTTGCAAAAGGCAAAGACGGCCAAGCAGAGATGGAGTTAAACAAGCGGCAGCCTGCTCTCATTAACTCAGGCCATTCACATTTGTTACCAGGGATTTCTTTTTAATTAAAAAACAACCAAGTTATTAAAAAATAAGTGTGTGAGGGACTGGCCAGGCAGCAGCTGAGGCCAGCAGGAACAAGCGTTTCTGCACAGGCCGGGCTGGGAGCTCAGCCGGGAAGGTGGCAGGGAGGAGCCGTTCAACCTGAGTCCCTTCGACAGGCTCACTGGTGTCGGGGACCCTGGGACCCCCACCCTCCCTGGGAGCTTTTGGGCTCTGCATGCCTAGCTGCAAACTGAAGTGCTCCGCAGGCCAGCTCTGTCCAGAGCTGTGGGCACCTGGCGAGTTAGCACTAGTGGCCCATGGATAATTGTGTGCTGAAGGGACTGCCTCTGAATGGGCTAGAGTTAGGGTTGGGGGGATGGGCTCACCACAAGGCCTCTTCTTGTTACATAGGGATTGAGTTGTAGGGGTTGGGTCTGTCAGACCCTGGCCAGAAATCTACCTCAGAGGCTTACTAGTTGTCTGTTCTTGGGAGAGCAATTGCATCTTCCTGAGCCTCTGTTTTCTCCTCTGTAAAATGGGAATAATGATACTTGTATCTCCCTGAGCTGGCAGTGGTTGTGTTCAAAGGAGACAAGGGTGTGAATCACCAGCCCAGGGCCTGCCCCTACCGCTGGACAGATGCTGCTTTTGTTGTAATTGTCCTTGTCCTCCTGTTAAGGGGTTGACCGTGTTCTGGGATCCGCCTTTTTCATGTCTTAATGGTTTATCTTGGTCAGTGTTGACAGCACTTAGACAATACTTAGGCCTGTTGATGTTGTATTGCGTCTGTAAGGCACCCAGTGGTTTCTGATAGCACCGTTTAATAGTAAGAACAATTTCCAGCCCTGGGGTGCCTGTGAGGTTCCTGCACTGTGCATGGGGCTTTGGCTGCTCTTGACAACCTCAAGGCCTCAGTGGAGATATGACAGGGCTCTCTCCATCCCACACCGGGGAAACAGTGTCAGCCCACACACAGAAATTTGTCCGAGTTGAGGGTTGGTTCGGGCAGAACAGGGGCTCACATCGAGTTCTGTGAGGCCCCAAAGCTCGTGTTCTTTTTTCCTTGGCATCCCTGTGGGAGGTAGCAGGGCAGAAAGCCTAAGAAGGTAGTTTCCAGATTAGTATTCCTCACCTGTAGATGAGCAAAATGAGGCTCAGAGAGAAGGTGCTCATCAGAACCATGCCTGACATTTTTGTTTGACTTTATATAATTTTCAGCACCTTTACATCTACTGCCTCAGTTAATCTTCATAAAAACCCCCACTTAGCAGGGCAAGGCAGGATACCAGATAGTTAGGCTGTCAGAGAACCAGAGGATGCAGAGGTGTAAATGACTGTAAATGCATGTGTGTCTGAGCTGTAACACAATTTGGTACTAGCAGGAACAGATGCTGTTCTGCCTGGTGATTTGAAGAGTTAACCCTTTTCAGTCCTTTGTCGGACCTCATCCAACATGATGATTTTTTGTTGTTGTTGTTATAAACAAAAACTGTTTTATTTTATGTAACCTAAAATAGATAATCATCAGGTCAGTTCATATTTATGTTTTCCTCTTTTAAAACTGGAGGATAATTACAAGTAATCCACCAACCTCTTTTCCACCCAAAATAAATAAGAGCTGAGGAATATGTGTGGGTGACAGAAGATTGGATTGGAAAGGGTTAAGTGAGGTCTCTTGGTGGCTCCAAAGCAGCAGAGGTGAGCAGACCCCAGGTGCTTCGTCCCACCTGCACCCCAGCGCCTGCTTACAGCCCTCTGCAGGCCGCCCCACTCACTTGTTTCCTTTCTCCCTGTCTCTCTCTGCCTAGTGAACGGGACCTACGGCCACTGCACCCCGGGATCAGAGAAGAGCCTGCTGGACCTAGACCTTGCTGAGGGCCCTGGCCCTACCTGCTGTCCAGGCCTATTTCTCTCCGCAGGAACCCCACCACCCCGAGGTCACCCCCTAGCCTGTGAGAGGCTGCTGCATTTCTCCCACCCTAACAGGTATGTGCCCATCTCCCTGTCAGCTGCTTCTGCGGACACTCTGAGGAGGCCAGGGACCAACGGCTCAGGCTGCTGGGACGTGTCACACGGGGAAACAGAGACATGAAAGCACCTTGTAGCACAACAATGGCCAACGCTTGGCCAGGGCCTTGGGAGAAGCATGCAGATGGCTTTATTGAGGTGTTTCCCCATTGCACAAGCTGTGGTGCCTTTTCACAGAGAACCTGTCATTTATGAAGAGGAAGACAGGGCGGCGCCTGTGGCTCAAAGGAGTAGGGCGCGGGCCCCATATGCCAGAGGTGGCGGGTTCAAACCCAGCCCCGGCCAAAAACTGCAAAAAAAAAAAAAAAAGAAGAGGAAGATTCAGGAATTTGGAATTCTGATTGTCTGAGACCACAGAAATTACCCACCTGGGTAGCTTGCTTTCCTCCACATCAAGAAAGAGAAAGAAAGTGGGAAAAGGGAAACTTCTCAGGTTAGGGAAGGAAAACCCAGCTCTGACTTCGTGTAGTGTCCAACCCTGTAAAGCTCCCAGGGAGAGAGGGGGTCCTCCCCAGGCCATCTCCTGCCCCAGGAAGGAGGACCCACTGAGCCCGCCAGGTGACCATTCAGTGTCTGTGCATATCCAGGGATGTCCAGCTCTGCAAGGGCGTTTCATCAGGTTGCATATGGGAAGGGTCCCAGCTGTGCTTTTCTGTTGCTTGTAACAGACACCCTGAGCCTGGTAATTTATAAGGAAAAAGAATCTGTTTCTTACTGTTCTGGAGCTGAGAAGTCCAAGGCTGAGAGGCCATATCTGCTGACGGCCTTCTTGCTGGTGGAAACTCTACAGAGAGAGTCCTGAGTGGCACAGGGCATCACATGACGAGGGGGCCGAGGTTCTGTTTCTCTTCTTCTAAAGCTACTGGTCCCACTCCTGTAATAACCTGTTAATCCATTGACTTGTGAACAGATTAACCCACACATGAGGGAGAGCCTTCATGACCCACTCACCTTGTAAAGGCCCCACCGCTCAACACTGCCACATTGAGCATTAAGTTTCAACATGAGTTTTGGAGGGGGCAGATGTTCAGACCGTAGCAGCTGCCCTCTGGTTTGCCGACAGCCAACTCAGTCACCGAGAGACCTCTGTGCACACCGTCCCAGCCCCAGCACCCTCACCCACAGCCTGGGGCTGCTGGCCTGAGGCCTGCTTCACTGGCCACAGAGTCTAAAACCTGGCCCAGCTGCCTCTTTGCAGCTCATTCCTTCCCCAGCAGTTTGTTGAGTGCCTATCATGTGCCAGGCACTGTGGTTGGTGCCAGGGTACCTTGGTGGAGGAAGCAGAGACCTCCCGCTGGAGCCTGTGTTATTGTGGGAGCTCATATGACGTGAACTAGAGGGGTGTTTACTCTTCCTGTGTGGAGCCATTGTTCTTTGAGAATCTAGGTTCCCTGTGGCTTCCTTTGACATGTGTGAGCTGAGGTTGGAGCCCTGCTCTCTGAGGGTCTCACTTAGCTATTTCTCTGTCCCTTCCTGGCTGGAGCTGGGGGCTGCAGGGAGCCAGAGAGGGAGGGGCTGGGGCTGGAAGGTTACCTTGGGAAGCAGAGGGACAGATGATGACCCCACAGCACTAGCTGCAGAGGGCCTGGACAGTGCCACTAGAATAGCAGTGATAACAGCTCCCCTGTCCTGCCAGCTCCTTCCCAGAGGGCGGTCACACGGCCCTCGCATCATCCTGGCAGCTGCCCCTGAGGCAAAGGGGCTTAGTCTTCCTTTTACAGGTGAGGGAACCAAGGCTTAGATGGGGTGAGGTCACACGGGCACCCTAGCCAGACTGGGGACAGCACCAAGTCTCCTGTTCTGCTCAGCCAGCCGGGGGGGCTTCTTTGGCCCTCAGCCCCCCATCGCTCTCCTGGCCTCTGGTGTTAGGCAGGCCCTGGGGTCCTTCTCTGCAGTTTGCCTGGTCCCTCACTCAGAATGGTGGGTGCTTCGGTGTAGGAATCCCCTTGTGCCCCTCAAGCCTGGCCTCCCGTGCAGAGGGAGCGCCCCATGTTTGGGGGAGACCTTCTCTAGGCACTGCCCACCTGGGGAAGACAGCCACACCCACTCACCCCGACCTCACTCTTACCAGGAGAGAGACCCGAGTGGCAAAAGACTTTGCCCAGAAGTTCTCACCGCTGGAGCATGGCTGAGCCTGCTGTGTTCCCCATAGTCAGAGTGTCTGGGCCTAAAACCCGGGCCCCCGCACCCTGGAAGCTGTTCCTCAGATATGCCTGGTGCCCCTCTCCCCGTGACTGGGATTCAACCCCCACTCACTGCCATTAACAATGGAAGACAGGCTACTTGGGGGCAAAACTTCATACGATTAACATTTTTAAAAATTGAGAGAGATTACAAAAATGAACAAAGACCCAAGGGAAGTGTAAGTGGAATTTATGACGCACTGGATCTGGATGTTCCTCAAAATGCCAGCCTTAGGCTTCTGTCTGTAAAACTCGGGTGTCAGGATGGTGTCCAGGGCTCCAGGGATGGGGGAGCTCCTCGTCGTGCCTCCCTGTCTCTCTCTCCCTCTCTCCCTCTCTCCCTCCACACTCTTCCTTGCTTCCCAGACAACCAGTCCGTGTGCCTCCTCCCTCCCCTTCTGGCCCTCACCTCCCTCTCCTGCTCTGCCCTTCCCTGTCCCTTGGTGCTCAGCTTCCCCTCCCGCCCCTCCCGCCCGTCCAGCCCTTCCCGGGGCCTCCCCCGAAGGGGTGCCCGCCCTCTCATGACCTCTCCGGCCACTGTCTTCCAGGTCGCCCAGATCCCAGGCCACATACGTGAACGGCAGCCTCACAACCACACAACACATCAAGCAGGAGTCCCTGCCCGACTTCCAGGCCATGACAGAGGCCCGCACGCCCCTGTCTGCCCACTGCCGGGCCCCGCCAGCCGCCGGCCTGCACACAGACCTGGACCTCCCCACAAGAGGCCTCGCCAACCCCACACCTTCCGGCTACCTGCTGGGCAGCGAGCCCAGCTCTGGCCTGGGCCCTCAGCCTGAGGCCCACCTTCCTGAGGGCAGCCTGAAGCGTTGCTGCCTCTTGGGCCTGCCCACCAGCTCCTCAGCCTCCTCCTCGCCCTGTGCCTCCTCTGACGTCACCCCTATCACCCGCTGCTCCCAGACGGCTCTGGTCACCTGTATAAATGGCCTTCGAAGTCCACCTCTGCCGGGAGACCTGGGGGGGCACCCCAAGCGGGCCCGGCCTGGCCCTGTGTCCCCTGAGAGCCTCGAGGGCAGTTTGCAACTTGAAGCCTGTCGGAAGGGCGGCTTCCTGAAGCAGGAGCCTGCAGATGAGTTCTCAGAGCTCTTTGGGCCTCGCCAGCAGGACCTGCCGCCCCCATATCCCCTGCCTCAGTTGCCATCCGGCCCTGGTCTTGGAGGCCTGGGGCTGGGCCTGGCAGGTGCGGTGGTGGCCGGGCGGCAGGCGTGCCGCTGGGTGGACTGCTGCGCAGCCTACGAGCAGCAGGAGGAGCTGGTGCGGCACATCGAGAAGAGCCACATCGACCAGCGCAAGGGCGAGGACTTCACCTGCTTCTGGGCAGGCTGTGTGCGCCGCTACAAGCCTTTCAACGCCCGCTACAAGCTGCTCATCCATATGAGGGTGCACTCGGGCGAGAAGCCCAACAAGTGCATGGTGAGTTCCCACGGTCACCAGGCCTCATCCAGCCTGGCAGGCACAGGCACCAGCTTGCTCCCGGGGGAGAGGCTACCTGGGGCTGGCTGAGGAGGGAAGGAGCAATGCTGTGATGTGGCCACTGGTCAACATGGTCAGTGCCCCAGCACTGGGAACCTTGGTAGCGGGCCCCACAGACTCACCAGGCGCCCCATCCCCTACCATGAAGCATAAATGTGCCTGAGGATGCCACCGGGCCCCGTGCTCTAGCTCTCAACAGGCTTGGCCAAGCCTTCTCTTAACGGGCACTCCATGTCCACCTGCTGGGCGTGAAGAACATGTCCTCTACACTGGGCCTCCACACCAGGCCTCCACTGGCGGCCTTCCCAGACAGGCTTTCTGGGCCTTCTGAGCTGCCTGTAGCCTTGGCTTTCCCCAGGAAGCGCTGGGCCAGGCACCCGGCTTGAGAGCTGTGGGTCCTCAGGGCATGCTTTGGGGGAAGGGCCGGGTAGTAGCTAAGGTCCTGGAGAGCAGCAGCAGTGTTGTGGCTGAGGTTGGGCACGGTTTCTGTGGGGGGAGAGAGACAGGAGCGTGTATGCCCACACACGTGGCATTAACTGTGGCACCCGGGCCTCTGGCCCTTCTGACTGGTCATTTCTGTGTTCTGCTTTCACTGTTAGAACCTGTGTCAGAGGCTGGGAGTGTAGTCTTACTCCCTGATATCCTCAGCCTGATCTTCACCTGCCCAGCTGGGTGGCAGGGTGTCCCTTGATGTGTTTGCATGACGAGAACTGTGGGCTTCCAAGGCCACTGCTTCATCTGCCCAGCCACCAGGGCAGTAGTGTGTCTGGTCTGCAGGGTCTGGTGTTGTAGCCAAGGTCAAGTCTTCTACACTCCTCTTGCTGGGCTCTTTCTCATGGAACGTTCAGTCTGGGAACGCCCAGTGTTCTCCCTTGTCCAGAACCCAGGGGTGATATATGCAGGAAGGGGGCAGGAACCGCCGGAAGCCAGCTGCATAAACTCTGTCTTCCTGGAGCAAGGTGCTAACCCTTGGGGCCAGCTGGCCTGTGAATCTGTGAGCTGGGCATATGAGGGATCAGTTTCAGATTCAGGAGGCTGGATCTTGAAGGAGTGGAAGGAAGTCCCTTCATACACTAGTGAGCAGGCCATTGTCTGTGCCAAGGGGAAGCAGGAGGACGGAACCGGTGGTTGGTGTCTTGGTATCCAGAGGGGGGGTGGGGAGAGGCTGCACTTGGCAGGCTGAGCATTTGATTTTATCCTATGCCTTTGGTTGAGAGGATACTGGAGGGAAGGCTGGTGCCTGGGCCACCACTGGGCAAGCCCTGGTTCATTTAGGGTCTTGTACGTGCCCCTCCCTGGAAGGAGATAACCAGTAGACAGAGCCTGCAGGCCAGACCTGGCCTCATGGAAGATAGAGGGGCCTGTCTTTCCCTGAGACCCTGGAACCAACAGCCACTGAGTCACAGCCCTTCATGCCTTTTCTCCTGTGTGTGAGCCCAGTGGTGTCTGGGGGGGCCTAGGTGCAGGATGCATGGCATGAATGACCCTTGACACGATGTGGCCAGTGGCCTTCTCACAGTGACGCCTCTGTGTGGAATCAGTATTTGGGAGTGTCTGTGTTGGACTTTAGGGACTTTGGAGAGGATCTAGGCCTCCCCTGCCCATTTTCTAGTTTGGGGAGTGGTAGCCCAGCTGGGGGCCCAGGGCGTAGGTTACTCAGGATCGTCTCACGATCTCACTCCTAGTCCAGGCTGCCAGGACCTCATCTGATTCCACCTGGCTCATGCCTGACACTGGGGACACTCACACTCAGGGATGGGTGGGAGATCCGTGACAGGTCCTGGAGGGGAGGCCCAGAGGGCTTCATGGAGGAGGTGATGTCTGAGCCGTGTCTACACTAACCTATTATTACATCAATCTTTATGAGTCCGGTAAAAGCAAGGGTTCTTACAGATGGAGAAACAAAGGTTCAGTGGGGTCCAGCTGGCCTTCCTCTTGTTCTTGTGAGAACACTTGGTCTTGCCTTGAAGTGGGGGATGGGATTATGGTGACAATAGTACCAGCAGACAGCTTCTGAGTGTTGACCATGTGCAGGTGCTCCGCTAAGTGATAACTCCACGTGGCCCTCAGTATAGCCATGAGGGCAGGTACTATTAAACCCCCATTTTATATATCAGGAGACTGAGGCTCAGGAGACTGAGGCATAATTTGCCCCAGGTCATACAGCTAGCTGGAGACAAACAGTAACATCAGCAATAATAATAATAGAGGCTAAGAATCATGATAGTAACAATAATAAAAATTATTGCCCAACAATACACAACTAGTAAGTATGAGGGTGGACTTTGAACCTACTTCTCTCTCTACACTCTAATGCTCTAGCTTATGTAGATCTTCTGCTAAACTGATTATTCTCTGGGGTCCTAGGGCAGCCCTGCTGGGTGCCACCATCTGGAGCCTGCAGCAGCTCCTTCTCAGCGCCTCCCTGGTGCCCCTCATGCCTGCCATGGGGTGGATAACCCAGGGGAAGGGGCAGGCCCGAACCCACACCCAGATAAATAAAATCTCCCTTCCCTGTAAAATTATTAATTTCTCATGACAGGCCTCTGCTACCATGCACTGTAATAGACAAAGGAATTTTGGACCCAGAGCCTCTGGAGAACAGGAAATAGATGAGACATTTTGATTGAAGAGTAAATGGCCCACTAAAATAGCAGTTAATCCTTTTATTATCTTTCCAGCAGCCGTTTCCACAGTTCTTTCATGAGGTAAGCCTCTCCCCACCCCATCCAACTGTAATACTCCCGTCCGTGCAGCTGGTTTAAATTTAGCCAGTGGAGCCTCTGCCCCGGCCCCAGGCAGGCTTGCAGTGAGAGGAGCCCAGCTCCCCTCTGCCCGGCCAGTGGAGTCCTGAGGCCAGGTCTGGGACCCGGACTCCTTGGTCCTCTGGAGTAGACTGCATCATCCACCCCCTACCCTGTCCCCACTCGGCCCATCCATGCTGTCCAGAGGAAACTTCCTAATCCCTTTGCAATATCCTGTTTTGTTTCTTACGTTGCTTGAGTTGTCTTAGCCTTATTAAATGTGGGTCTTCATCTTCGTTAAGATAACAAGGTTACGCGTCCAACCCAAATACTGACGCGACGCCTCCAAGACGTTAACTTTGAAAAGATTAATTTCATGCTTTCTTAGGTTGGTTCTCCCAGACGGCCGGAATTCTGATTGTCTGAGACCACAGAAATCAGCAGCCTGGGTAACTTGCTTTCCTCCACATCAAGAAAGAGAGAGGCAGATGAGAAAAGGAAAACTCCTCAGGACAGTGCCTTTTCCTACCTTGGTTTTATAAAATAGCAGTAATAATGACAAGAATCCCTCCCTCACTCTTGTGGAGAGTTTTACCAAAGCTGGGAACACAGCCTGGAAGGCACATGCAGGGGGAGAAGCCCAGCTCTAGAGTGTCGTAGACTTGGGTCCCAGCTGTGCCTGATGCTTGCCAGCTGTGTGACCTTAGGCAGGTGACTCACCCTCTCTGAACTGTGACATACTGGATTGTAACACGGCAATTATAACAGTCCTTGCCTTTTAGGGTTATTGTGACTTGGGTTAAAAGAGTTGACAAGGGACAGTGCTTGGTTGATTCTCTCCTTCCCCATCACACTCTTTCACAGTGATCTCAGGAGATTTGCACAGTAGCCTTAGGGGTTCGGACAGGGTCATTTAAAGCCATTTTACAGATGATGAAACTGAGACTCAAAACAGCTAGTCAGTGGTGGGGCCTGGACACGACGTGGGCTGAATGCAGCCACCCCTGGGCAAGCATACGTAGCAGGTGCTTCTGCGGGGGCATTTCACTAGCCTTGCTGGCTAGTGTTTGCCAAGGAGTCCCGATGCTTAGCATCTTTCTGTCATAGCAGGTTATCTGCTCTGAGCCAGACTGTCTGTAGGGGGTACCTAGATGCAGATGGGGGGCACGCTGGCCGGCACAGTGGGGGCTCCAGCACATGCCCTCCAGCCCTGACAAGCACCTGCAGTCTCAGGACTGGATTTTCACCAGCCCGGGTTCCTCTGGTGGGTGCTGCTGCACTGGCCACTGTCACCACCCCTATGCTCCTCTCCGCTGTTTGTCAGTTTGACTCAGGTACTTTTGAACCTGGGACCAGGGAAATACATCTGGTCAGAAGCTGAGTGTTACTGATTGGCCCTAACTGGGTGAGGGACTCAGAGCACCAGCTGCCCTGCTGGGCCTCCTGCGATGGCCTTGTCCTCCCAACCTAGGCCTGACTTACCCTCATCCCCATAATCCCCAGGCTCTGGCTTCCCCTTTTAGTCTTGCCCCAATCCTCTTGCCAACCCACACTCTCACTCTGCTGTCCCAAGAAACAAAACTGGGTGCTGGGAGGGTGTGGGTGGTAAAGGAGTTGCTCTTCACTGAAAGATTCAGAGATTCTTCCGTCCTGGCTCAGTGCTGGCCGTTCCCCATCCATCTTCAGAATAGCACTAGTCAGAAGTCTGAAGCCCAGAGAGGCCAAGTCACTTCCCAGATGTCACAGTCTGCCAAGTGGCGGGGGACAGACTCCATCTGCTGACGTGCCCAGCCAACCTCTCAAGAATCCAAGAGAGGCTTGACGAGGGTTCTGGGCTCAAATCTTCCTGAGGGGGAAGAGAATCAACATATTCTGAGATAAGGTATGTCCAGCCGTGAACTACCATGCCTGTTTTATGGAGGAAGAAGCCCGGTGTTTCTCATGTTCACAGACAAAATGATGGGCCCTGTGTCACCTGGCTTGGCTGCTTAGCCTGTTCCGCAGGCCACGCTGCCTTCCACCCACCCTCCTTGCAGAGCAGTCCCCTCTGTGCTTTCCACGTCATCGTGGGTGGAGACCCTGGACATTGCTCCTCTCCGCCTGTCCTGAGACCAGGCCTGTGGGTTCAGGCGTGCTTCTGGGCCAGCAGACACCCCTGACTCATCCACCATCTGAGGCTCATCCCAGGGAATTGTCACGGAGCCTGAGAGTCTGAGCACATAGGTCTGCCAGTCCACCTCCGTCACGTACAGACAGAGGGTAAGGAAGACAGACCCCAAGAGGGAGGTCCAGCCCAGGATCGCGCAGAAGATGGGCATCGGTGGGCAAGGAGGTTTCCTAAAGAGGCTGGTAGCCAAAAGCTGGGGAAAGTTTTAGCTTTGGGACAGTGGCCCTCAGATGAGGAAAGCACCATCGCCCTGAAACACTTGTCTCAATTGGGTGAGGCCCTCCTGTGGGCCAGCCCTCGTGCTGGGGACTGGGCATCCAGAGATGATGTGATGTGAGGCTCCTGGCATTGTGGAAGAACGCTGCCTTTCAACCCTGCTCAAAGGATGGAATGGAGGGAGGGGAGCCAGGAGCACAGGGTTTGTGGCCTGGCTGTGTAACCTTGTCCAAGTCGGTCAGGGGACACGGGAATGTTACTGAAACACTAGTTGGGTGCTCTTCAATTTATGTCGAGCTTCTACACGCATGATTTCAGCCCTCAGAACATTCCTGGAGACGGGAATTATTATCCTCCTTTTACAAAAGGAGAAAGTACAATCCAGTTCAGGCTCAAGTTCAGGTCTCAAGTGCATCATGAGGTCAGTTTGAACCCAGGGCTCTGCTTAACTCCAGAGATTGTGTGTTAGCCAAGACCCCAAGCCACTTCCCAGGCAGGGAATCATCAGTCTGTTTATAGACACTGAGGGAATATCCAGACCTGAACCTCATTCAGTGAGCTGCCACTGAGTTCCTTCCGTGTGCCCGTGGCTGTCCCTGGGGTCACAGAAAGGAATCTAACCTGGTCAGAGCTTGAGGAGCCCACAGTCAGGTGGGGAACTTGATGGACATTGGCATGTGACTAGTTTTCTTGAGAAACCAGTGCCCAGTCTCCGGAGCCTACTATCTGCTGACTTGATGGGACAGAAAGCACCTCAGGGTTTAGGAGTAAGACAATTCACCTTCCTAAAAATAAATTATTCACCTGGCTCGGCGCCTGTAGCTGCGGCTAGGACACCAGCCACATTATGGAGCTGGTGGGTTCAAATCCAGCCTGGGCCTGCTGAACAACGACAACTGCAACAACAACAACCAAAAAATAGCCCGGCATTGTGGCGGGTGCCTGTAGTCCCAGCTACTTGGGAGGCTGAGGCAAGAGAATTGCTTAAGCCCAAGACTTTGAGGTTGCTGTGAGCTGCAACTCCACAGCACTCTACTGAGGGCGATAGCTTGAGACTCTGTCCCCAAAAAATAAAAAAATAAAAAATAAATTAGTCACCCGAAAACAACGTTCCTTCCTGGAGGCTGAAGTTTCTGGTCAAACCGAAAAGCTACAAAATGGAACATTTTGAAAACCTCTGCCCTGGTGAATCTGTTGTAAATGAGCCCAGGGAGGCCAAGCTGTTCCAACCAGCTCAGGTCACTTGCCTCATTCTGGGGTGAGAAAGGGGAACCTGCTCATTGGCATCACAGCGCCCTCATTAAAGATCCTGGGATGGGTCAGTTCTTGTATTTGCTGTATTAGTTGGGGAAGGTAAAACCCAGAGAGAGGGCATCATGGCTGTGTCGCCTGGGGAGTTACAATAGCCCTGGGATGCCTGCTTCATTTCTCCCTATCCTGAAGCCTCCTAGCCTCCAAAACTCCTAGAGCAGTGTTTTTCAACTTTTTTCTTTTTTAATCCCTTAGCCTATAATTAAACTTACCGGCATTCTGGAATTATGTTGTTTAAGAAAACATATATATATATACTTACTGTGCTTTGAACTTTTTCAAAAATAATTTAATTAATGATCTTAAAATTTTTTCATGGCACACTGGTTGAAAATCACTGTCCTGGAGAGTCTTTGCGTGCTCCAGTCTTGGCTTTTGGTGGTCCTTCTCCCTGGAATGCCCTTCCCAGTCTGCTGAACTCCTATTCATCCTTCACAACCCAGCCTCCTCAGTTCCCCCCTTCTCTGTGCCTCCTGTTCTCCCAGCATGTGTTGTCTCATGTTTGTTTCCTGGTGTTCCCCAGTGTTCTTGGGGACCACATTCCCTTTGTTGCCTAAGCAGCTGTCCTTGGTAGAGGAGCTGAGCCCATCCCTGGGACAGAGGCTCTGCCCTTGGTCATCCAGCATTTCTGTTCCCAAGCTGCATGAGGTTGCCTGGGCCTGATCTTCTTTTGACATCACAACATTGGTGGGACCTTAAAGATGGTCACATCCACCCTGTAATCTGGTACTTGAAGTTTTTCTGTAAGAAAGCCTGTATTTGAAACCTGACTTTGCTACCTGTGTGCCCGTTTTTGCATGCCATTATAACTTCTATAGACCTCAGTTCCCTCACTTAGAAAATGGAGGTGATAGGACTGTCGTGAGGCTTCAACGAGAACTAGACCGTGGTGGGCACAGGAAGCATATGATGTATGGTTCTGGCTGTTCTGGACCACTTGCCTTAGGTAAAGAGAAAGGGAACGTCTAAAATGGATAATGGCTATTCAGTCGTGAATGTCCCCAAGGAAACAGAAAAGGCTGTTGGGAGTCCCAGCTCTGTGGCCTTGGATGAGTCAGTTGGCTGGGCTGAGCCTCAGTTTGCTGAACTGTGAAAGGGGAAAATGTCACACTCAGAGGTTCAGCACAGTGTTCGTAGGGGCCCAACAGATGCTAATGCCCTTTCCTCTCTGCAGAGCTTGACTTACACTGGACTGCTTTCCTCCCTCCGTAGTTTTTAAAAATAAAAACCAGAGGGCTTAATAGAGATTTCCTGGATGCCATTGTCCTTCTAGTTCTCCAGCCTTCTCAGCAGGTCAGAGCCCTGGGGGCCCCCTTTAGCCACTGTGCAGAGGGGAGACAGAGGCCCTTGCTGTAAATAACTTAGCTGGGGGACTGGAGATAGATGAGCTAGAGACTTGTCCCAGATCTGCTGCTCATTAGCCGTGCAGTGTGGACAAGGCACTCCATTCCTGAGCCTCAGTTTATGCATCTGTAAAATGGGAACTGTGACATTACCCCCGAGAAGAGGTTTTATGAGGGGCAGAGGGACTGCGCTGCACACTGCATATTGCTGTGCAGGGGGGTCAGCAGTCAGCGCTCCTGCCCACAGCCATACCTCTGAGTACAGAGAGGGCCCTGTCACAGGTGTGTTCCTCCTACTTGGATTCTCCATCAGCAACAGACCTGCTTAGCCACATGCTCCCCAAGTGCAGTTCTTGGCCTGTAGGCCCCATGGCTCTCCTGGACTCCTCCTTCCCTGCTCGCCCCCACCCCTTGATTCCCTACTCCCACCCCTGCCTGTCTCCATCCTTGAGCCTCCCTTCCCATCTTAAATGCTGAGCCAGGCTCAACTATAAGAGGGGCTCTGCCTGACAGATACCAACATTATAACCTAGTTGTTTGTACCCTCACATTAACCTGAAATTAAAAAAAAAAAAAAAATTCTGAGTCAGGAATTGGTGAGCCACAGTGGACCAGGGGCTAAGCGCATGGGATGACCACTGGGGTTCACACCCTGTTCTGTCCTTAGCCAGCTGTGAGAGGTCTACACAAATCACGTGGCTTCTCTGAGCCTCAGTTTCCTGTCCGTGGAAGGGGGAATGTTGTGACAATTAAATGAGATCATCTGTGTGGGGCAACTTACCTCATGCCTGGCATATGTTAGGTACTTAAAAACAGGAGCTCCTTTCTTTTACTTTTTTCTTTTTTGGAGTCATCAACCTCAAGCTGCCATGGAGATGGGAATTCCTGGGATCACTGAACTTGAGGGAACAGGAATGCTGGCCAAATTTTGTGAGGTCAGTTTTGCTTCATGAAATGTGAAAAAAGTTAAGGATTAAAAAACCACAACTCTCTGAATTGAATTTAATAAAAGAAAAAAGCTTTTTGGATTTAATGTAAGTGGGATTGAAATGATTCTCTTACTGGAATGAGAAAGTCAGATAAAATCAACAGGGACTCCAAGAAAGTGTCCAGACCATGTTTGCTGAGAGGGACATCCTGGAGACGGTAAATTTCATGATTGAGCATTAGTAGGCTCTGTCTCCGCTGGATGGCAGATGGGTTGGCCAGAGCTGGCTTTACTTGCCCTGCTTGGACAGCTGGAGCCACAGACTTCTGCGTCCTGTCCTCATGTGTTACGTGGGTGGTGGGTTAGATGGCCGTGAAGGTCTTGGTCACCTTGAGCACGAAGACCCAGGAAGTTCAGGCTGTTGAGGCTTTACCTGTGCCCTTCCCTTGAGAAGAGCTTTGGTCTAATATGTATCCACCACCCTGCCAACCTTTCAACCCAGCTGCATTGACGCCCACACTATGGCGGCTCCCATGCAGTGTCAGAGGAGGAATGGTCTGGTGGCAAGGGAATTAACCAAATGCCTCAGAGACACAGAGGGGGAAGAAGGCTTCCCCTGGGATGTCATGAGAGCTGGACTTCGACAGGTGGGTAGGAGCTTTCCAGGCATGGACCATGAGGAAAGGCATTACAGGAAAAGGGAACAGCATGTACAAAAGTTTTAAGATGCAACGTTTTTTTTTTTTGAAGACAGGGTTTCACTCTGTCACGTGGGCTAGAGTGCAATGTTGTCATCGTAGCTTGCTTCAGTCTAAGACTCCTAGGCTCAAATAATCTTTCTGCCTCAGTCTCCTAAGTAGCTGGGACTTTAGGTGTGACATCATGCCCAGCTAATTTTTCTTGTTTTTTGGTAGAAATCGGAGGGGGGGGGTCCTCACTTTTGCTCAGGCTGGTCTTGAACTCTTGAGCTCAAACAGTCCTCCTGCCTTGGCCTTCCAAAGTGTTAGGAGTACAGGCATGAACCGCCATGCCTGTCTGAGATATGACAGTGTTGGCCCTTGTGGAGATGTCCCCTTCGGCTTGGATAGAGTTATAGGCATATGGGGTTAGGAGCAGAATGGCAGTTGGAATTGGGCCTTAAAGGCCTTCGAAGTTCAGTATGAGGAACTTGGACTGTATCCTGAGAACAGAGGAGAGGGTTGTAGGCGGGTTCTGAGCAGGAGAGTGATAGAATCAGAGTTGACATTTAGAGTATTGGTAGTGTGACAGGTATGCAGTGGGGACAGGGACGTGTCTACAGATGAGGACATCGAGTCCCAGGAAGAGAGAACAATCCTCATCCGGACCCCTCTTCTCCAGAGCAGCACGGATGGGACCATGCCACCAGCAGGGCTAGGCTGTCTCCCAGTGCCTGGGTACCCATGGCCCTGGCCGGGTCAGCCCAGTGAGCCATGCCAGGGCATAGTGTCCACACAGGTTGGGTAATGGAGCTCAGTTCCCCTTTGGAAACTGTGTCCAGCACATTTACCAGTGGGAAATGGGAAAGGCATTTCCCATAATGTGGTTCCGTAAAGTTTGCACAACTGTTCTTTGTCTTCCATCAGTCCCACAATAAATCTTCCCCCGCTGCCAGGACTGGAGCCCTTGGTCTGTAAGTGATTAGAGCTCTGACTCGAGCAGCTCCGCCTTCTCCAGTGCATTCCTCTGACACAGGCCATGATAAAAAGCGAGTGTGTCACCGAGACCGTTGCCCTCTAGGTAGCAATTTCCAAACGGCTGGAGGTGGCCGCCTGCTCCGTGTGTCCTTGCTGAGTCTGCCATGTTGGGGCAAAAGCTCGCATGGCAGATGGACAGTGTGGCGCTGGGCTGGATGTTTCCTGAGGATGAGATGTTTCCGTAGGACTGTGCATTTCTGGGGGCAAGAATAGGTCTCTGCTGGGCATGAGAATATCTAGCGGCCAGTGAGTGTCTGTTTAACTGATGGGCAGTGTGCCAGCCTCTTCATTTCATCAAATCCAAAAGGCACAGAGTCTCTGAGCTCAAAGTAACATTTGCACCTTCCTGGTGCATGGCCAGGCCCTGGGCAAGTATGCAGAGTTTTGATGGATAGTTCCCATGCTCAGGGAAAGCACAGAACAGTGGTAGGATGTCTCTCTTACAGTGGGTCCCTAAAATCCACAGAGTAGAAGCTGCCTGGGTAGTGTCACATCTGGGACTCCACCTCATGTCCCTGCTCTGTGCCCCATAGTCTTCCCACTGCCACAGTTGCCTCCCACATTTAACTATGAGTTTATGCTTCCCAGCATCTGTCAAACTCCAAGTGTTAGAGCTGTTTGGACTACAGTGTCATTTCTGATAAGGCTTAGTTGCCAATGAACATGACAGTGATAAGAGTTTGAAAGAGTTTGGCTATAGGCAGGAAAATGAATGTACTGTGCTTCAGAGACTTCCTTAAGACCCCCCCCCCCACTGCCCACCATTCCCCTGCACCCAGGCATGCAGGCAGGCAGAAGGTGGATCACCGAGACCACAGCCAACTGCTTGGGTTTGCACTTTTGCTGTTTGCAGGTGTGGAAACTGAGGGCTGTAGAGAAGATTTGGCTCATTGACAATCACAGAGCAAAAGAACCCAACCTCCACATTGTTTTCTCCCAGCCAGTATCCTGCCCACTGGACAGAGGCCCTGTCTGTTGAGTGCCTACCATAAGCTAGCCCCTTGTGGAGAGGGCTTACATGCATTGCCTCCCAAGTTCCAAAGAACACTGGCTGGCATTGTGTCGGCTGGGGAGGAGACTTTCAGGGTTCAGCCTCTCATCCCCTGCCCTTCCCAACCCCTGCCACGCCCTGTGACAGATGGGGCTTATGAGGGCAAAGAGATGACCTGCTGGAGGTCACACAGTGGGAGATGGCCAGCGGGTATGCAGACCACACGTGTCAGAATCACCTTCCTTCCCAGCAGAGTCTGATTCACTAAGTGCTGCCTGGCAGGCTCCAGGATGACTTGAACCAGCAGTGGGTTGCAAGTGTCGCACCTCACGTGCATTGGAAAAGTGCAGTGACTGTTTGCTGTCTGGCCTGGCCTGTGCACTACTACACACTCTTCACTTCCCCTACCTGCCTCAGCTGCTTCCTTTCTTCACTGACACGGAGCCACCTGACCGTTCGGGCCTCAGTTTCTCTGTGTGTGATTAGAGCATGGGTTAGGTGAAATTGGAAGCCCTCCTAGGTCTCATGACCTGCTTTGGTCTAGGTAGGGTAGTGAGGGCCCGGGGTTCAGAACTCAGTTCCCTCTTCAGCTCTGCCTTTATCCAAACTGCCTGTGGCTCTGGGCAAGTCACCCTGCCATTTGGGGGCCTCAGTTTTCTCATTTATAAAATGGGAGGCTTAGACTCTAAAGATCCCTAAGATGTTTTGAATGCAAACATTCGGATGTCTATCATTATCTTTCCACATTCTTGGTGGGTCCCAGGAAAGGAGGTGGAGGACAAGGAAAGCACAGGTATAAGTCCTCTGCTGAGCTCTCTGGCCCCGGGTCTTCCCCCACCCCTCTATCTTGCTCTGACCCAGCCACACTGGCCTCCTGACTGTTCCTCAGACATGCTGTGTTTGTTCCCACCCCAGGCTTTTTGCATGGCATTTTGCTCTGCCCAGGATGCTCTTGCCCTGGCCAGACCTCTGCTTCATGTCCCCTTCTCCAGGAGGCCTTCCCTGACTGCCTGTCTGAAGTAGCACTGTGGCCACTCTCCGTCCCTTATTCTGCCTGACATCACGTGATGTGTTTGTCTATGATCTTTCCCTCTACTCAAACACAAGCTCCCTGAAGTGTAGGTCTTTTATCTCCAATCCTGACACAGTGTGTGACCAACAGATATTTGCTAAGTGCACGTTATTGAATGAAAGGGGAGAGAATGGTTCAGTGGGCAGAGTGATGGAGTCTGCCGGGGAGGGCCCTGGCTGCTGTCCCGGAGCGTCTCTGGGTCAGGCTGGCTGGGGTCGGAGGTACACAGTAGGTACTCAGCACTCCCCTTCCTCTCCCTGACCCCATTTTCCTCCCTCTCCTTTCCCTGCAATATCAGGGAAAAGCAGGGGCTGCGTCTCCGGTCCACAAGCTCACTGAGTCTCAGATCCAAGCAAGAACTCAGAAATGAGCCCTCTCATTGGCGCCCACAAATATGGAAACTGAGGCCCAGGGAGGAGGCCTTTTCGTCCAAGTTCCCACGCTCTTCCCACAGCTGGGAACGACGTTGCAATCAAGTCCTCCACGTAGTAGATGCGCAGTAATGAGCTGCCGCCGCCGCAGCTGTTTATCATTACGCCCTCTCCGCTGATCCTGTTTTTATGACCATGGGCACAGAGGTGGGGCAGGAGAACAATTTTGCATTAATTGACGACAAAAGGACTAATACAGCCAAGAGTGCAGCAGGGGAAATGATTAAACTGTCCAGAAGCAGCTACTCGAAAGTGTGAGGAAGGAAGGGAAGTGGCATTTACTGGGAATGTGTTCTCTTCCAGATAGCAGAGTAAGCCCCTGCCTGTGACGTCTCAAAGTCTCATTTCACGTATGAGCAAACTGAGCCCCAGGGAGATTTGGAGCCGGGATTCTAGCCCCTGGCCTCCCCTGTCCAGGGTGCCCTCTGTGCCAGCATGAGCATCTTAATCTGTCACTGCAGTTCCTCAAAACTGCGTGGGTTAGATGAAATCGGAAGCCCTCCCGGCCTCGTGTCCTGATTGGCCTACGTAGGGGTAGTGTGGGCCAGGAATCAGGTAACGTGGGCTCTCTGTGCATTTGGAATCTCCGCCTTCTCCGGGAGGTAAAGGGAATCAGCACAGGGAGGCGTCCTCACACCTCATCCTTTTCCGGAAGGCTGCCAACCTCACAGCCAGGGAAGGCCTGCAGGGCTCAGAGGGAGGGACTCGGGCAGCTGCCTCAGGCTCCAGCCTGGGGAGAGGGAGGGAACAGGGGCAGGAGAGAGGAGCTTGGCAGCTAGTGGTGCATCCGACGGGGTGGAAGGCCCTGTGGGGAAGTTCCACAGCCAGGCACAGCGGGCATGGGGACTGGAACCCAGGTAGCCTGAAGGCGTACCCACTCCTCAGGAGGGCCTGAAACTCAGGTGTTCCTCAGGCCTGTGGCTGCTCTGCGTTTTCCTGGTTCTAGTCTCAGTTTACTTAGCTCTTCAGTGGGAATGAGAATCCTGCCCCATCTGCCTGGGGCTCCTTACCCGCCCTTTGCTCCTCCACTGTCCTCATGACAGCCTCCTGTCTTTAGGACTACTGCCCCCCTCCCTAATGAGAACCCGGGTCTGGAGAGGCAGGGAGCCTCCAGGGTGGGAAGTGTCACACAGCAGGTTGGTGAACCCAGACCTGGTGGTTGCGCCCCACCTGCCCCCAGTGTGAGGGTGTTTCCCAGGCTAGCTCTTCCCCGACGGCTGCCGCAGCAGCCAGCCCAGCTTGCCTGCTGGGGGAAGACAAGGTGTGGTCCTGTGAGCAAGGGCCGCTCCAGCTCCCGTTGATAGAAACACAGGGTCTGCCGCCTACAGTCAACACCTCTGTGGCTCGTGCCTGCAAAGCACCAGTTCTTTAATTGTTTCCACATTGTGAACCCAGAAAAGTTTGTCCTGACAACCAGTTGTGAAATCAGCCAGGAGATCGCCCTCCCACACCCCGAGCTGTGGTTTCAGCCTTTCAAAGCTGTCTGAGGTGGTTACTAGGATAGAAATTAGATTCACCTGGCAAAGCCCCGCCTTCCTGGCATGTTCGTGAAAATGCTGAACCTGCTCTTTACATCTGTCAAGGGGGTGGGCCTGGACCCAGAAAGCTGGGCAGGGGGAGGCAGGAGCCTCCCGTATTGGTGTTGGGGAGGATAAAGCCAGCAGGGCCTCATCACAACATTCTTGGGCTCGAGCACTTTTGCCTTTGGGCCCCTTCCTCCATAAAAAGTATCAAGCATTATATTTTATGACAGCATTGGTATAAAGACAAACATATTTAGTATTTAAAGCACTTTCTTTGACCTAAAAGTTTGTTTTTGTGATCTTATATTAAAGGATTTTCATGCATCTTCAGAAGTATGGTGGACCCTAGGGACTGTGCCTGCTACGCCTAGTGGATAAGTGGACCCCGAAAGGAAGGCTCTTAGAGACTAGGTGCTTGCAGTATAGTCCATGTTTTGCTTCACCCTTTCCCTTCTCTGGGCTTCAATTTCATCCTCTGTGAAAAGGGGGAGGTGGAGGAAATGCCAGAAAATTCTGCTGTGATGTTCTAGTCTGTTCCCTTCTGTTTTAGTCTATTTCATCTGTGTCTTCCTTTAAGAATTCCTGGGCATTTGCAATAAAAGATCTATGTGCAGCTTAACTGACATCATTCAGAGAAAAGGACGTGAATACTGTACACAAAGAACCTAAGCTTATTTAATTATTCCTGTTGAATGCTGTGTTTTCCTGGAGCTTCCTGATAGCCACGGCAAAGATGGCAACTTGTTGAATTACAGGATTCTCTTTGTCTGGGAGAGGAAGCAGACTGGCCAGTTTGTTTGCTGGAGGCAGTTTTGTCTGTATACTAAATCCTTACGAGGGCTCGGTGAGAGGCAAATGAGCTGATGGCTAGAGGAAAACTGTACAAATGAGCGAGCTCTTATTACCACGATGATAATGCAGTCACCAAACAACATGATCGGCCTTATTTTCACAAATAACTGTACTAATGTTCTTTGAGAAAAGCCAAAGGCAAGTACATACTGGAGGTGAAGATACCTGTGTCCTTGTCTAGGTTGTGCTCTGTCCGTGTTGCTGCCCTCTGAAGTAGCCGTCATTCTCCCTACTCCACAGACGAGGACATTGAGGCTCAGCCAAGTAACTTGACCTCAGTCACCCAGCGGGACCTGACTTCAGGCTTCTATGACAAGCAGCCTCTCTCTGCAGACTTCGGGCTTCAGTCTGTTACTTGGGACTGCTGCAGTGGATCTGAGAAAGAGGAGGGCAACACCCCGTGATTCATGCTTTGATGAGGTTCTTGGGGTGACGGGGGCCTAGGAGAAAGAGCAGCAATCGGCCTGGGTTAGGGTGGGGGAGCGGAAAGAGGCCATCCCAGGAGGAGTGCTAACATGACACAGGTCAGGAGGTGGGATAAGGAAGCCTAGATTGGGGTGGTGACAGAGGGAGAGAGAAGCTGCTACCTGACAGCTTTCTTAGTTACAAGCGGCAGAAACCTACTCTGCTGTAACGAGCCCACATCCCCACCAAGAACTTATTGGCAAGCTCTTGGAACTGTGGCCTCTCTGACTAAGGGAAGAGGACCAGATTGAAAACAGGCTTGATCCCAGGTCCCCAGGGGCCTCAAGGTGCCCACCCAGACGCTGTGGCAGGACTTGATACTCACTCTCTCTCCTGCCCGGTGGCCTGGGGCAGGCCTGCTATGGAGGGTGTCCTGTTGGCCAGGCCCGTCTGCCCAGCCGAGGGGGCTGGAGACACAGGAGGTCGTCCCTGTTCACACCATCACTTCCCACTTTGAGGGACTGATTCTCTGCTGTGGGGAAACGGGCACGTTTGTCAGAAGTGATTGCGCCTGAGAGAGAATCAGGAGGGGAGGCCCGCGGAGCATACAGGCAAGGGGAGCCCAGCTGGACCTCACCTCCAGGCCTGGCTTCATGGGCAGGTGCTGGGGAGGAACGTGCGGCTTGGCTGGGGACATACCGAGTAGCCAGAAGGCCCCAGAGAGCAGGGTTGTGCACATCTGGGGCACACAGAAGGGAAGGTGTTGTCAGTTTTGAGGCGGACCTAGGACGGCAGGGGGCTGCAGGAGTTGGTCCATGAGACGGGAGCTGGAGAGAGCCCACAGGGTGCGCGGGTGGGTGTTGGGGAAGAGTCTCTGAGTCAGGGAGGGTTTTGTTTGAAGCAGAGAGAGCTCCTGGGGCTTGGAGTGTGGGTTAGAAGGGCTGGAGGGCAGCTGAGGGACATTCCAAGGAGAACTGACTGCACAATGGCCAGGGGGCAGGGCAGGGTACAGCCCTCAAGTCTGTGCTGGCCCAGGTGTGTGCGTGTGTGCATGCACCTGTGTGTGTGTGTGTGTGTGCGCGCTTGTGCACGAGACTGCAGGTGTATTATGATCATTGCCCTCTCAGCAGCTGGCATCCATACGGCGTTTGCTCAGAGAGTGGGTCGTGCTGGCCGCGCAGGTGAGGAGGCTTGGAAAGCAGGGAGAGGCATCTGAGCTGGGCACCAAGGGAGGAGAAGGCCAAAGGGGCATGGAGGGCGGGGGTGGGGGTGTCAGTCGGAGAGACAGTGGGCAAACTGATCAGCATGGCCATGTGCATTGTATGTGGGTCGCCTCCAACTGCAAGATGGGTATTATGCTCTCTTTTCTGTGAATGAGGAAACTGAGGCTTAGCAAGTTAAGTAGCTTATGTGTGGTCACACAGCTCATGCTGGAGCTAAGATTTGTCCCTGCAGTCTGACCCCCTGCAGTAGCGCGTGAGTCTGGGAGGGGCGGTTGAGGTGGACAGAGGAGGAGGGTCGGGGAAAGAGCCCCAGGGTAGGAGGTCGCCCAGGACGAGGCTGTCCCGGGCACAGGAGGAGGCCTTGGCTGACGCTGAGTGTGGGGCACACGGGAGCTTGGGTCCAGGGCTGGTGACAAGGGGGACAGGCTTCCAAGAGGGTGGGGAAGAAGTGGGGAGTGTCTGAGCTGAGGAGGTGAGAAAGGGCATGCGAGCCCTCTGTGGAGTCGGGTGCAGCGAGAGCAGGGTCGGGTCGATTGAGGTTGTCCTTGCCCAGTGGACTGTTAACCACACAGGAGTGGGGTCACTGGTGGAGCCCGGCCACCATCCCCAGCCCAGAGCAGCTCTTGTGTGTATCCAGCTATGTTCCTGTGTATTCTTTCATTCACTCATTCACATGTTCATTTGTCACCAGACACCTGCTCTGTGTCTGCCTGGTGCTGAATATGGGCCGCGCAGTGAGGAATCCTGCCCTGGAAATGCTTATGGTCTAGACAGGCCACACACTCGTGACCTGAGTTACACAACTATAGGATGGAGCTGGAGGATAATAAACGGGAGCTCAGCGTAGGGGACCAAATCCAGGGTAGGGATCCTTCAGGAGGAAAGCTGGATACGAGTTATCCAGGGACAAAGAGTGGGAAGGGTATCCCAGGAGAGGGAATAGCATAAAAGGTTTAGAGTTGAGGAGCGGCTCCTGTGGCTCAAAGGAGTAGGCCCCATATGCCAGAGGTGGCGGGTTCAAACCCAGCCCCAGCCAAAACCCGCAAAAACTGCAAAAAAAAAAAAAGGTTTGGAGTTGAGAGCTGCAAGTGGCCCAGAACATGCCGTGATATTATATCAGACTGAGAGCTCAGGGGCTGGGTGACAGGGACCTTATGTGTCAGACTGGGAGCTCAGGGGCTGGGTGACAGGGACCTTATGTGTCACACTGAGTACCCAGGTTTTGTCTAGGACCCACCAGTGGGTTGAAGCTGGAGGGCGTGAGGGGCGTGTGCACACAGAGGTAACATGCACGTGCTCCCTGTGCCTCACAATGGGCAGTACACTCACAGCCATGCCAGGACGTTAACTAAAATCTGTGGCTACTCTTGTTAACTCATGGGTAGTTCTGGAAGTTTTTCCGAGAACATAGTTGATGTCTTTGGTTGCCATTTCCCATGGTTTCATAGCCCCCTTTCTCCCAGTTTATATAGGCTGCTGGAAAACAGTCCTTGCAAGCAGTTTTCCAGCTTGGCCCATGAATCCTCTGTGCTGGGCCAGGTGTCCAGTGAGGGCCCAGGCGAGGCGGCGGGTCAAGGGGGGCTGCCGCTGTCCCTGGGGTGATGGCACTGTTGTTGAGAAGGTCCCAGTGAAGGAGCTGGCACTTGGGTGGGGAGGGCGTCCTCCTTCTACTGGGCCCTGGCTGAACTCGGCCCTTCTCCCACTTTTTACCTCTCACCTGTAGACCCCACATTCAGGTGAGAATCGTGGTGCCACCTCAGGTATGATACAGCTGGAACCACAAGTGTGGCTTGGACATGGGGCCAAGTGAGCTGCTTCCTTTCCCCATACTGGGGACCAGCAGCCATCAGGACCCACCAGCAACTCCCCAGTCTTACGAGGGATGAGGAGTTTCCTCCCTGAGGGCCAACTGTGCTGTGTGACTGTGAGAAAGTTACTTTACCTCTCTGAAGCTTCCATTGGCACAGCTGTAAAGTGGTGTTTAAGTGGGTGTCCCAGAGCAGGCCCTGAGAGGAGGATTGGTATGTAGGTGGCCTCCCACAGGAGACCAAGAGCAGGTCCTGCTACAAGCGGCAGTCGTGATGCCTGTCTTCCAAGGTGAGTAGGGTTCATTCATTCATTCAGCATGCCAGGCAATGTGTGAAATCAGACGAATGGAGCCTGAAGGGAAGGCGAGCCGGTGGGGCCATTGTAGGGGAAGCTGACCAAAGACCCAGGGACATCTGGGGAAACCAAGGCTCAGGGCTGGCTTGACGAGGGAGGAACTCAGAGCCAGAATCACAGGAGCAGAGGTCAAAGGTGAAGGTAGCCTGGCATTAGGTGTTGTCTGAGGCCTGGAGCAGGCTGCAGGAGGGGCAGCTGTGGTCTCTGCACAAGCTAGCTGACCTGCAGCAACTGCTGCCCTAATTGTCATTGCCTTGCAAATTGTGTGACAATTTGTATGGCACAGAATGGAGCAGAAAGTATGTTCTGAGTATCTGTTTATGTGTTTGTAAAAGGGCCCTTCAGACACTAGTCTTGTGGAGTGGCCAAGAGGAAACCTGTGGCCTGAGCTGCCCCAAGGGATGTGTTCAAGGTGAATCGTGTCAGTTTTTTTGTGGGGGAAGGGGAGACAAGGTCTCACTCTGTTACCCGGGATGGAGTACAGTGACATCATCACAGCTCACAGCAACCTCAAACTCCTGGGCTCACATGATCCTTCCTGCCTCAGCCTCCTAAGCAGCTGGGAGTACAGGTACGCACCACCGTGCCTGGCTAATTTTATTTTATTTTTTCTATTTTTGTAGAGATGGGGTCTTGATATTGCCAGGCTGGTCTTAAACTCCCAGCCTCAAACAATCCTCCCACCTCGGCCTCTCAAAGTGCTAAAATTATAGGTGTTAGCCAACACGCCCAGCCCCAAGTTGGTTTTTAGGAAAGCAGGGACTCTGACCCTGGCACCCTGGATTCTGCCTTTCCTGCTTGTGAGGGCCTGTGCTTGGGTGTGTCTGCGTCTTCACCACCCTGTCTCTGTGTGTGTGCCTGCGTCTTAGTACCATGGGCACGTTTGTACGGTTGGGTGTGTCTCTGTGGGTCAGGATGTGGCCTGTGTCCCTGTGTGGCGCATGTGCCTGCACACCTCTGAGTGTCTGTCCCACGTGTGTCTGGAATGTGGGCTGTATGAGCCTGAGGAAGGCATCATTCCTCCAGGCCAAATGCCCAGAGGAAGCACCACCAAAAAGGGCAGGGAGAGTTCTCCCTGTGTCCCTTCCCCCATTCTCAAAGTTCAGAGGGTAGAAATTATTGAAACAGGTTTCAGCCCTGTACCAGGAAGGACTTTCTAATAGCAGGATCCTAGGGGAGGGAGGGAAGATGGATGAGGTTCCCATCCACAAAGTGTGGGAGCAGATCTTGGCCTGCCACTTGGCAATTGAGTTCCGCAAACATTCCCTGAAGCTCTCTGTTCTGTACCATCCTTGCACTGGGCCCTGGGACACAGACATAATTCAGGCTGAGTTCTAGCCCTCAAGAAGATGGAGAGGGATCAGTAAATTGATGGCAATAACCCCGAAGACTGGCTCCCCAAAAGAATATTAAGAGCTAAAAGTGATTGATCCCTTAGCGTGCTAGGAACTTTGCTGTGCACCCTAACACGTCTGAGCTGGGTGCTGTTTTACAAACAAGACACCGGAGCCCAAGTGGTGAAGCAGCTTGCCTGGCCCCTGCAGCAAGCACAAGTGCCACTGAGTCCTGATGCCTGTGGCACTCCCATCAGGACATAAGATTTATTTATAACATAAATACAGAGAAGGATTACTTAAAACAAAAATACAAAGGAAAGATTGATAAACTCAATTCTTTACAATGAAGAGCTTCCATTTAAAAGAAACCCGCTATCAGAAAGTGAAGCTGTAAATCACAAACCAGCAGATAACAAGAGTTCCTATAAATTGACTCGGTGCCCACAGCTCAGTGAGTAGGACACTGGCCATATACACCGAGGCTGGTGGGTTCGAGCCCGGCCCGGGCCTGGTAAACAACAATGACAACTGCAACCAAAAATAGCCAGGTATGGTGGTGGGCGCTTGTAGTCCCAGCTACTTGGGAGGCTGAGGCAAGAGAATCACTTAAGTTCAAGAGTTTGAGATTGCTGTGAGCTGTGATACCACAGCACTCTACCAAGGGTGATTTAGTGAGACTGTCTCAAAATAGAAGAAAAATTCCTATAAATCAAAAGACGAATGACCAATAGAAAAATGGACAAAGGATGTGAAAGGCCTTTTTACGGAAGAGGAAACATGAATGGCCTTGAACTATGAGAAGGTGCTCACAGTCATTAGTAATCAGCTAAATGAAAACTAAGACCACAAGATACATTTCCCACCTGCCAGACTGGCAGTGTTACATAACAACATTATTGAGGCTGTAGAACAAGACTTCTATACACTGCAGGTGGAGTGCAAAGCAGAATAACCGCTCTGAAACCAATCCGGCATTATCTTTGATTCTCTAACAGAACAATTTGATTTCTAGGCACACATGCTAGTGAAACTGTCACACAGGTTCAAAAACAGACGTAAACAAGAACATTCATGCCAGCTTGGTACTGGCAGAAAACTGAAACCCAGATGTCCATCAACAAGAGAAGGGCTGAAGTTTGAATTATTCACAGAATGTAATATTACACAGTGGTGAGAGTGAATCAGTTCTAGCTACCACACAATAATATGGGTAAAGATTAGAAACACATTTAAAATTACTTCTGAATTTTACACTCACATTTATTTTTATCCACTGGAAGAAGTTAGAGTGTATGGTGTGAGGTAGGAATCCAATTTAAATGTTTTCCATCTGGATATCCAGTTGTTACGGCTGCCCATCCTTTGTCCAGCGATCGGCATTGCCACCCTAGGTGTCATGGTCTGTCTGCGTCTGTGAGTCTGGGAACACACTTCTCTTCCCTTAGTCAGTTTTCTAGCCCTGCACTAATATCATACCACGTTAATTACCATAGTTATGGCATAATATCTTGCAGGAAAGTCCAGCTCCAGTCTTAAGTGTTCCTTAGCTATTCTTGCTCTTCCATAGATATCTTAAATCAACTTTTAAATTTCCATGAAAACCCGTGTTGAAATTTTAATTGGCATTCCATTTACTCCAATTTGGGGTGAGATGGACCTCTTTATGATTATTCTTATCTAGAAACATTTTTTAATGACTTTCTACAATGTTTTATATTTTTGTGCATACAAGTATCTTTCTGTTAAAGATTTATTCATAAGTTTCTTAGGGTTTTTGATGCTATTGAGAATTATATCTCTTTTAAAAACATTTTTTTTGTTTGTTCCTGCTGAATAGAAATACAATCCCTTTTTTAGTGTTTATCTTATATTCAGCAACTTTGCCAAATTCTCTTATTGTTTTTATTAATTTTTTGCAGATCCGTTTGAGATTTCTGTGCAGACTCCCATAGATGAGATATTGACCCATTTTATTTTTTCTTTTTCAATTTTTCAATTTTTCCTTTCTTTTTGAGAAGTAACAATGATAGTAAACATCCTTGTCTTATTCCTGATTTTCCGTGCTTCCAATATTTTACCATTGAGTGTAATGTTTTCTGTAGGATTTTCACAGATAACCTCTATCTAATTAAAGGCATTGTTTTTAAAATAGAATTTATTTATTTTTATTTTTATTTTTTTTTTTTGAGAGAGAGTCTCACTCTGGCACCTTGACTAAGTACCGTGGCATCATGGCTCACAGCAACCTCAAGTTCTTGGGCTCAAGCAATCCTCTTGCCTTAGTTTTTCTATTTTCAATAGAGACAGGGTCTCGCTGTTGCTCAGGCTGGTCTCAAACTCCTGTGCTCAAGCAGGCCTCCTGATTTGGCCTCCCAGAGTGCTAGCATTACAGGCATAAGCCACCACACCTAGGAGAATTTATTTACTTATTTTTAATTTTTACATTTACATGTGTTAATTAGGTTTCCACTTTTTGCCTTCACAGAATTTAAAAGGCTTAAAATTTAATAAGGATAACAACGTTTACGATAAGGACTAGAAACAAAAACCCCGTAAAGAATGAACAAAGATAAATACATTCAGAAAAGAAAACAGACGATTACTGCATCAAAATATTAAGCAATATTAATAATAATAATGCCAAGAAAGTGATGTTCACATTGTCAAGAGTATGTGTATTATAGAATGCTTTAACTCTGAGGCTCAGTATAAAGTCATCAGTTAACTTCTTAATATTTTTTTCCAAAGTTTCAAAAAATAGACAACTAATATTATATAAATAAAAGTAAAAGAGTTTCAAAAAACAGATCATGCCAAATCTTATAGACAATAGAAAAAGAAGAAATATTTAAAAATCATTCTACTTGATCTGGATACATCTAATATTGAGATTGGAGAAAATGTATTGTTATAAAGGGAAATTACAAACAT